>OZ014463.1:11336178-11361412 GCA_963966035.1 Acleris laterana | reverse complement strand
ATAAAGTAATCGAACTTGCTGTCGGGGACCGTTAACACGAACGATGCGTAGTGTTGGTGTCTTAGTTGTAACTTTGCCGCTGTACATGCTGTGTCACCGCTTTTTTTAGCCATATACGACTGGATGGCTTCAGGGGTTGTGTCGTGCTTGAAGAAGCATGCATGTATTTTTTTAACGCGTTCGGTGGTTCTCAGTTCGTTATCTACCGGTCCGGTGCCGGTTATGGTTAAGCGCTGCGGTCTTGGTGTCTTACGGTTCCTATGATAGGACACGGTTTGCCACGGCTGCTGATCAGTGTTGGATTCGACATCAGTTCCACTAATAATATCGTTCTGTGGTGTTGTATTGTTGTTTGGGACGGTTTTCATTCCGTTTTGCGTGCTCACAACGGTCCGTGTGGTTGCGTTAATTTGAGCGGGTAGAGAACATCGCCGTGTGTCGCCGGTTGCGGGTAGCGCGCGGCCGGCAGTAGCGGCCGGCTTCGTCTTGCTCGGGGCGGCTAGTACGCGATTATTATCGCGCGTCTTCGTCGCGTCCGATCCGTTCGGGTTAGTTTCGCTCGCAGTAGCTTTTTGGCACTTAGCACACGTACGTTGGATATTCTCAAATTTGTTTATTTTATCTTCTAGTCTTTTTAAATCCTTCAGAACACATCCTAATTGTGTATCTATCGGTGATAGGAACTTTTTTATCACTTTTTCTAATGTTTCTATAGTGGATTTTGCCATATTACTTAGGTTTTATTATTTAATTAACGCACACGAATAGTCTGCGTGTCACGCTCGCGACAGAACTCACTACGCTCACACTAAATGAATCACAATACGCTCTCTGAAGTTCCTAAACATGATAATAATATGTTTATCGACAAGCTACTGATGTGCGCAAAAAACTTGTGTTTGGACGAAACGGGCTGCGTAAACAGAATCAACATAAACGTGCTTGCTTTGATTTGATACTACAGGAATATCAAACAGCATATTAGAGGAAACACAACTTGATTTCTTTATGAGGATCCCGTGATTTGATTTCTGGATTAAAATCTATTACAGATGTAGTGAATAATCCTTTCTCATCGTTTTTGCTCGGATGACTTCGTATTTATCATGCTTTCTCAGTTGGCTTATTGATGGGTACTGAAGCTAATTGAGAAAGCTAGATAAATACGAACTAATCCGACAAAAACTATGGGAAAGGATTATTCACTACATCTGTACCTTCTTGAACAATTACCGGTTAACAAAAAGATAGTAACTCTACCGGTATTCGAAAATCTTAAAAGCGAGCCAATTGAAATATCAATACGTGTAATAATGACTTTTCTGTAATCGAAACTATATTAAAGCGAAAACAATACTTAAGATCCTCGAAATTAGTGATCGCTTGCTTTTTCATCCTCGGAGGGTATGCTATGTATTTCTATTATCAATAATGTAATCAAATATTATGCCACGTTATTTTAAATCCGTCCAAAAATATAAATATAAAGAATAAGTCGTCATCTCATGTGAGACCAAAAGTAGTTCTATGTAAAAAGGTGCCAAGTCCGGCGCCAGGTTGTTGGTAATCAAACCAATTTGTTACAACTAAACGCATTTTGAGTATTAACTTGGCAGTTTCATTATAGTATGTCACAATACAATATCATGTATTATTTAGGTATTTAAGAAAACGAATAATCTAATTTCTGTACCAAGTTTAAAAGATAAAAGATGTTTATTTAGTAAGTAGGCCGCACGGGCACTTTTACACGTCAAAAATCTACCAGCACTTCGCAAGAGACCACTGCTAAGAAGAAACGCCGCAAGAAACTCAACAGTCAGTCGTTTTTTTAAATATACAATTTTAAAACTTAAGCTAGCATTATACAAAACAATCACGTCGATTAGTTGATGCGTAAAACGGTGAACAAGTAACAAACAAACAAAATTATGCATTCATAATGTTAATAAGGATTTGAACATACAATTTGGACCGTTCGCTGTTGTGCAAACAGCCCCAAAATTATATATTTGTTTTTATTAAGTTGCTCAAAAGCTCCGGGCGTACCTCTCGTTCGAACTTGTTCATTTAATATTTACTGCTCAATATACCTGCCCTAAGCAAATATTATAAATAAGACGTGGGTTCCGAAGACGGCGGCTCTAAATACAATCGAATTTTAACGCTCAGTAAATTATCCTTAGGCAATGGAAAAGAGGACAAGCTGGACTTCTGATTGGCGAGAAAAGGGCAATTGTATGCGAAGCTGACTGCATGACTACCCACTTTCAATAGTGGACACAGGAAAGGAATTTGAAGATTCACATGTTTTTTCTTGTATTTCTGCTCATCAAGCCTAAAGTCTCAGTAGGCGAGGGAGCATTACTCGTAGAACTGATAGCCGTGGTGGCCGGAAGGTTCTAGAGGGGCCGAGCGCACCAGAGAACGAAGAGTTGGTAGGTCCCACAAGGTGGACAGAGGATATGGTGAGGGTCGCGGGAAACTGATAGACGCTAGATTGACTATCGTGGATATCATTTAATAAGGCTTATGTCTTGCAGTCAATGTTTCTCGGCTGATATGATTGGCACATGTAAAAATGCCTACATGGTCCGCTTGCAGAATAAAGAAGGTTATTTTTAATTTCCATATTACCTATTTTTGCTATATCGTAATTTGCTAACACCATCAAATCTTGTCCAGATATTGTGTTGTTGCTTTTTTCCTCAGAATCGAAGATTTTTACATATTTTTGGACTACTCGTAGATGTATATTGAGGCAACGTAGCGACCAGTTAGCCTACTTCCCTCGTACATCTTCATACACTTCACCATTTCTCATACTTAAAGCAATTGCCCGAGCATTTGCCTTTGAAACGCTTTCAATGCTACAATTCCTAACACGAATTTTATTACATCATTACTGTTACCCGAGTTCGCTCTCGAGATCTCGATTCAAGAATTCAGCATGTTTGAGGGTATTTTCATCAGCAACCGCAAACAGAACCGACGAGTTATTCCCCACTAATAACAACTATTTTATGACCCCTACTCACTTTGAGACTGTTACAAATCGGCGCTCTCGATAAACTGGTGAATACGAGAATATGTCGACCTCCAATTCTAAACAGTTGCTCGTAATACAGAATATATTAGGTGTTTGTGAGATCGACGGCTGTTCCGTTTAGTAATAACCACAGAGTTATTTGATATGAGCTGTAGGAAATTTTAGGCATTTAATAAAACATTTAGCCCTGAAACGTTTTGGTATTTATTGTTAGAAAACAAATACCGGAGCTGCTAGCGATCCGGCTTTTCATAAAGGAAGACGGAGGAAGTCTCTCATTTAATCTTAATATTTTTCGGCCATTACAAAATATAGGCATTCCAGGATTGCGTCGTCTACACGTGATGGCCTCCCAACTCGAACAACGTATAATTATTACTTTAATAAACTCATAGATGACGTCACAGGTATCGAGCGAAACATTTGAACCAATAATCGTGAAGATTGAATGATTTTTACACCTTAATAAATTCAACGTATCTTAATTATATCAAAAACATCCTTCCCTACATAAAATAAGGGTATGTTTTTATAAGTTTAATAAATGCATTAAATTTTATATTAACTCCGTCAATCTCATACAATACTTGTGAGCTTTCAAGCTTGCTACGTCTTATTAAGTACTGTCACTAGATGGCGCCATCACGGATCGCGAAATTTCTATGGAATCAATCATGATCATTAATTAGGGCAGATGTTCCTCTGAATTAATAAAACGCTACCACAATGTGATACGAGTACGTGAAATTTTAAAAGCCAAAATTTTTTTTGAAGTCTCATTTCTAAAGTCAACAATTTTCTTCAAGTACTATTAGGTAGGCTGCCAGTGTCATAGCAGTGGTGCTCAGATACGGCATCTACTGGTCTAACTACGGGACCAAAATTGCCTACAGAATTGCAGATATTAGGACGGCACGCTTTTGCTCTACGAGACTGGGTATCTGTACTTGTATTCTTTATATCTGTGACGTGATTAACTTTTTACTCAAAGACTCCGGCGATTAGTTTCCCGATACTCTATTTCCGCTATTTCTCCCAATTAAGGGTCGATTTAAAAAAACCTCTTATAAAGGCCACCCAAAGAATATCCCATGCGATTCTGCGATTAGGCAGGTCCTTGTCTTGTAAGGAACACGAACCACCAAACGTCCTAAGAATGTATTTATTTGAACACGATGTGAGTTTGAATGTCCATCGCAATCCACTTGTAATCCCTTACACGCACCGAAACGCAATCCCGACATCAAACTAATAACTTTTGCCACTCTTTGCCTTTGTCAAAAATTTGGTCCTTCGAGCCGGATTTCTAAACACACAACATTGGTCCTTCGAGGCCGGATTTGTAAACAAGTCTAATTGAGAGCGTTCATTGATGTTAACAAACAAACGGGGCAAATAAAACACGGCCGCTAATGATGGCGAAGAGGAAAGTGATGTCGGACAAAAAAAGGGTCTCGTGAAAGGAGTGTAAACAGAGCAAATGGCGGGTTTAATCCCTTTAGCGATTGCGAGGCTGATTGCGATTCAGAATTGGGATTGAGGTACGTTCGTAGTGTAACAAAATTTAGTACTGAAAGCCCGGCATTGGGAGCATTTCGATTGACAGACATTGGACATCTAAAAAAAATTTGAAACATATAGGCGGTTAGAAAATGAAACTTTGAAAAAGGTTGATATTCAATGGTTGGAGTAAACATATTGAACTTAACGTCAATAAATATAACAATATTGAGCAGTAATACCACCTACGACTGAGTACTTCGTATATAATTTAATCTCGATAGGTTTAAACCGTTTGAACAGATATAGACACTTTACGTTAACAATACGTGTCTTTCGAATAACATGACAATCGCAATGACGGAGATTCTGACCACTATTCGGAGCGAGTTGTATGCGGCATCACAAGTAAAAGTCCGTATACTTCTCATTGAAATATTCATCTACGCAAGATGATGCGGATGAATCATTGTTTGGAAAATATATCTAAAATGATATGTAAATAGCCTCATCCGACCGCAAGACAGCAATTTTGAAAATATTTACATTTAGTATTTTTTTATGGTTTTTTAATATTACGATTTGCGAAGTCCTCTACGAATGGCTATAAAAGTTAAATTTTTGCTATTTAATTTAAATATTTTACAGAAACATTACTGAATGCGAAAGCATGTGAGGAAGTCTAGATAAGTTATTAATTTGCTATGAGATGTAACAAGTACGGGTACGGGTATGGGTTGTATGTAGTAGTAGTAGTAGTAGTAGTGTGGTATTGAAACAGTGTCTAAAATGCGAATAAATCATTTCGAAGGGACACTAGTTAATCAATAGATAGCAAGACTTATCGGACCATTCGCTATAAATAAATATATGATATTGAATTGGCGAATGACTACAAAGTATCACAGGAAGCGCATTCACGATATCAGAGCATGCGTGTGCGTGCCAGTGTAGGTCTGTATTGACACACACATTGACAGAAGATATCGTTGTTGCTTTGAAAAAACCTCGTATCTGATATTTCGTGACGTAGGATTTTAAACTTAAACGTGAACTAAATTAAGTTCAAACTCATACATCTCGAATTATCAGATACGAGTTTTTTCTAAAGCAGTAACGATATGATCAACACACACATGATCAAAGTATATTGTAATCAAACTGTATGAATACTTGATCGAGAGCCGACGGCTCGAAACACTACCTCATCATAATATTCAAAGTTATTTATAAAGATGTAAAAATTGTTCGCCAGGGGTACAGTTATGAAGACTCTTTTAACAATGTATTCTATGGACCACACAGTATCTTATGTATTTACCATATACCAACACATGTGGCTGTTAAAAACTTGAAATTGTTGGATGGATGAAAGAATATTGACGAAAGAGATATACAGATCGAAAGTGAGTGGACGGGTCGGAAGGGGTCGCCCTAGGCGTACTTTTTCGAGTCAAATCGGTGAAATACTGGAAAAGGGCCAAATCTTAAGTACCCGAAATCGACGTGCGTGCATGACTCGATGTATGAATGTGGAAGAAGCGAAAGAAATTTGTCAAAATCGTAGCAAGTGGAAAGAAGTGGTCTCTGCCTACCCCTCTGGGAAACAGGCGTGATTTAATGTATGTATGTATGTAATTGTTGCTCTGCCGCCTGGTGATGTCCGGCTTAAAATAAAGAAGGCTTTCCCACTTATAATCACATCAGCCTGAGATGTCTCTTTCTTGGCTACAAACTGTCTTAATATCAATGAAAAGGCGTTAAGCTTAGTTGACGCAGATAAGTTTAGTTGACGTTGAACCTGCCTACGAAGCTAGCAGTCTCGGGTTCTATTCCCCGTATAGGCATTTTTTTTAACTACCGCAAATATTTGTTCGTGACTATTGGATATTTTCTATGTAATTTTCTATATAATACTCCGTATAGGCTCCGAAACTACTGGAACGATTTGAAAAAATCCTTCGCCATTATAACGCTACTCGTACATAATCCCTTTTATTTTTCTACGCGAACGAAGTCGCGAGCAACAGCTAGTAGTTTATAAAGCCAACGAATTACAACGACGAGGGGTTCCGAGCGGCCGTCTTCCTGACTATGCATGTAGGCTAGGTATTCGTTAGCGTTTGATGTTACTCGTTAACTATAAATAGATCGTAATTATCTACGGATAATGTGAGCCAGCGCAGGCGCCAGGTTATAATGCTTTTTTAATTTCATCGAGCCCGCTAGTGTTAACTATCGCTGCGGATATTTAGGAACATAGGAACAGGATATGAGGTTTTATGTATTTTTAGAGCAACTATCCTACTAATATAATAAATATGAAAGTTCATGTGTGTATGTAAGTTTGTTACTCCTTCACGCTGGAACGGGTGGGCGGATTTGAATAAAATTTGAAAGTAACATTACTTATATACCCAATTAACCCATATTTCACCCCGGCGAATTTAAATGTTCCCGAGGGAATAACGATAATCGACATCTACGCGGACGGACTCGTGGGCAGAAACTAGTTGGACATCATTTTTATACAGAGGCGTTAAACCACTTGTTTAAATATACCTATATTGAGACTGTCCAAGAAAGTAGTCGGGGAAAAAGTTTGAATTAAAATATCAACCTTATTAATCTCTTCAACTACCTCTAAGGTTTGTTTCAATAGAACTTGCCAACAATGTAAACAAACTTTGTATTCAAAATGTCTTTAATTTCCATTCTACATCATCAAATACTGCTAAATCCATATGTTATTTAATCAATTCTTCCCACATCGTTATCCTAAACCATTAAAAGAATAAAATAGTGCTAGAATATGGAACCCTCATTGAATGTTTTGTTTACATTGTTGGCAAGTTCTAGTGAAACAAACCTTACTTGAAACACTATTCACTATTCACCATACCTACTCAGGTAAAATAGTCAATTGCCGTACATAATCATTTGTTTTCCGTAATTTTAATTTGTGTATCCTTCTGCATTTTCCTTGGTTATCCTACTCCAAGGTTAACTGGAAATTCGCCTGTAAAAATTATCGATATTGATGCAAACGTGTCTTGTAATTGTTTATCTATATCTACTATACTTTATAATATTATAAAGCTAAAGAGTTTGTTTGTTTGTTTGTTTGCTTGAACGCGCTAATCTCAGGAACTACTAGTCCGATTTGAAAAATAATTTCAGTGTTAGATAGCCCGTTTATCGAAGAAGGCTATAGGCTAAAACCGAAGCGAAGCGAGGGCGGGTCGCTAGTGTACAATAAAGAGATTACATACATACATACATAAGAGCCCACTAACAATGTCCAATTAATAAATCCCTCTGGTCGCAATCTATCTATACACATAATTACATTTATGTTTGTTTGTATGCACCCGTCGTGACTCCGTGTGCTGTTTGCAGAAACAATATACAGAAAATTGCAATTTCAGAATGTTACATTTAACTATCATTTTCATTGCAAAGGTAAAACTAACATTGAGTTACGTTCACGTTAGTTCTCCAGACAAAGTCAGTCTGTTTTTGTATTTGTTAAAAATGGAACTTAATATTTATGATTACCACGAAATACAATTTAAAGTTTCAGTAGGTATGCCATTTCGATTCCTAGTAAGTTGTGCCAGGTCGTGCCTTCATATGGAAAGGTCACTGAGCCTTGAGCAGCATGCAGCATAAGTTATATTCGACTTTAAAAGCATACGTATTTTTACTTATTTCATGAGGAATTTAGTGAGGCTAGTACGGTTAGAAACCACTTACACTTATGAATTCACAGAATAAGTAATTGTTTGTCTTTACAAGTGATACATAAACTACGCTTTTTTGACAAGTATAAGGCTGCGTTTCCACCAGAGCTGTGCGAGGCAACGAAGCGGTGTTGCGAGGAAAAATCCTAACGCAGCCTAAGGCAAACGAAAACACAGACCACCTGAAAGTAAGTGGGATCCGAGACCCATAGACCTTCGCATCATCAAGACGACAATCTCAAGACTGCAATCCTAAGGGCCGTATTACTCAAACAATATCGACTGTAACGCTAGCCTCAAGACGCGTCAAAAACAAATGCTTTCTATGACGTATCTTGTGATGGGCATCTCAGATTAGATGTTTATTAATACGGCCCAGGCTGCAAATGCATTGAAATATCAGGCCAAATACATACTCGTATGATCCCCGACTTCAAAGCGGCAGGTGATAGAGTGATGCCGTCCACGAAACTACCACAAAGGGGCATAAGAGCGCGCCCCGCTCGGGGGCAAACGACGACAACACGGCAGAACTGGCTGCATCGAGCCACGAAGTAGGCGTTACTTTATTTTAGATGATTCCAGTTGTTGACACTACCGAAGTCTTTCACCACTCAACAGCTTGACCCTTGACTTCAAAGCGGCAGGTGACGCCGCTCACGAAACTGCCACATAGGGGCACAGGAGCGCGCCCCACTCGGGGGCAAACGGCGACAACACGGCTGCATCGAGCCACGAAGTAGGCGTTAGTTTATTTTAGATGATTCCGGTTGTTGACACTAGCGAAGTCTTTCACCACTTAACAGCTTGACCCTTTACTTCAAAGCGGCAGGTGACGCCGCTCACGAAACTGCCACATAGGGGCACCAGAGCGCGCCCCACTCGGGGGCAAACGGCGACAACACGGCTGCATCGAGCCACGAAGTAGGCGTTAGTTTATTTTAGATGATTCCGGTTGTTGACACTAGCGAAGTCTTTCACCACTTAACAGCTTGACCCTTTACTTCAAAGCGGCAGGTGACGCCGCTCACGAAACTGCCACATAGGGGCACCAGAGCGCGCCCCACTCGGGGGCAAACGGCGACAACACGGCTGCATCGAGCCACGAAGTAGGCGTTAGTTTATTTTAGATGATTCCAGTTGTTGACACTAGCGAAGTCTTTCACCACTCAACAGCTTGACCCTTGACTTCAAAGCGGCAGGTGACGCCGCTCACGAAACTGCCACATAGGGGCACCAGAGCGCGCCCCACTCGGGGGCAAACGGAGGCAACACGGTAAAACTGAGTGCGTCGAGCCAGGAAACGGGCGTGAGTTAATCTGCTGACTAAAGATAACTGAACTAATTTAGGACAAAATTTAAAAATGAATGTACAACATTAGCTTTAAAAAGCACCATGAAAAAAATGCTTGGGCTTGGGGAAAGAGTAACGAGAATACGGTATTTGACAAAAGTCAAATCAGCTTCTTTTTATGAAACATCAAAAAAGCTCCGTTACTATGGAATTTATAGGGATTACTATCTTGTGACGTCACAATCAAACAGCGTCCTTATTGTTGGATTTTATGAATTTAAAAATCTTAAAATAGCAAACATAAATAAAGGTCGATGTTTTCCTAGTATTTTTATAATGTTTATCTGTTGTTAATGAAAAACCAATTTAATTTCACTCTTGTCAAATACCTGCGACACATGGTTATAATAAGCTATAAGTAAGTTAGGTACTTCTTTTACATATTGTTTTTTGACATAATTCGTTTCCTTTACCTTTTCTTCTTCCTTATATTACTTTTATACGTAAACAACGTGCGTAAATACCCGATTCAGCTACTATTCCAACCTTCGTTTCATAGATTCATAAATAAAAATCTTTCAACACCACCACAGCGAAAACAACAAGAAACAACCATTAAAAATAGTTGCACAACAAAACAAATTGATGATACAATATACATAGACAGTGGTTGCCATAACTTTAACAAAGGCATCAGTATTTTTCTACCGCGGATTTAAGGGCCCTTTATACCCTTGAGCACTCCTCAAATCTGGCAACGTACCCTCCGCTCCCACAATAAAGGTTATATAACGCTGTAAACTAACTGCGGTAGCACAACTTACCGACATGTTTCTCGCTCGGTCCCTTTCTAACTAGCCTGTTGTGAAAGAGACACGCGGAAGCTATATGTTTTGATGTGAATTCGTTCTTTATATTATGATGTTTTAGCAAATTAACGTTACGTTTTGCGTTTCGTTACAAGGACGGGTAGACAAGAAATGTTTTCTGAAAGATTTGTTATGTAATTCATTACCTTTTGCCGGAATAATATAATAATAACGTTTGTAAAGATGCTTAGGTGTATTACGTTCGATTCGTGTAAGAAGAATAGAAAGTTTCAGGTAAAATTCTGGAGACCAAGAAAACATGATTCCCGTGTGGTTGCAGGATTAGAATAGTGCCACTCCACGTCTTCCCGTCGATGTCGTAAAAGCCGACTAAGGTAATAAAGGCGTGTAGTACTGTTAGGCGATGGGATTGCAACCTGTCACTAATACACTGGTAAACATCTTCGCCTAAGTGTGCATAATGTGGTTACGGAATTATCAAAAAGTTTAGTTGTTGGAAATTCTGTAGCTCTGCCTACCCCACTCTGGGAATAAAGGTGTGAGTTTATGTATGTATGTATGTAAGAAAACATGAATTTATTTTAAAAATCTTCCTTACTAAGGTTGTATGTTCTTCAGACAACACAAATAATTAGTTGTAACTAGCGACCTGCCTTCGCTTCGCCTCGACCCATACATAATCCAGATTTAAAAAAAATAAAAACCTTCCTCTTGAATCACAAAAAGATGAAAAGCGCATTAATATCGCGTAGTTTGAAAGATCTAAGCGTATGTACAAACAGAAGGACAGAATGCGGGAAGCGACTTTGATTTATACTATGTAGGTGTAATAAATTAATAAAAGGGAACTCTTTAACGATTTTTTTTCTTCTATTGTCAAAACGGCAACACATACAAGTGTCAAAGTTTGTGTGATTAAGATTATTCTGATTAAATAGTTACCCTAAAGAACAACAAATAATTAAAACCTGTGCAAGTTTGAGTGGGGCGGTACGGAACCCACGGTGCGCGAATCTGAATCGTGTTTGACCGGTATTTTTCAGTTCAGATTAGTAATCGAGAAGAGAAGGACTGTAAATGACGAGACTCGATTCGGTATAGGAATCCCTTTATTACAGAACTTTCAACCAAGCAAATACCGTTAACTAAACGAGTCTCGCTTATGACTCGAGTCCTCTTTCCGCGTTCGAGTCGTACTCGAGCCGCATTATTGTTTGAGCCAACCTCACCTTTCAGATGATACTTACAGTACAGTTCTTAGTGCGGCGGTGTAGCTCATGTAGCTATTATTATTTATACATAATGTATTTAGTTATATTTTGTACTATTTTACCTATCAACATTCTTTAAATTTCAATGCAATAAATTTTCCCAGTTAGACTCGGAGTCGTATTGTGAATCTAGCCGCGATATTTGGAAACTAATAGTCGCAGTGAAAGACTCCAATTTTTTTAAAGACTTAAGCTATAGAGAAAACTCGATCGTCGCTGGCCTCAACCTCGACACGACTCGGGACTCGGGAGTTTTCGTGTCGGACGGACGAACGAGTGAATGTCCAAGCGGAGAGTTTAAGTAGTGTCGTCAGTGCGAACAAAACATGTTTTAGCGCGTGCTGCTTAATTCAAAATGCACGCGCTAAAATGTGTTTTGTTCGCTATGAGGGGACTACTTAAACTCGCCGCTGCGGTTTCGCTCGTTCGTCCGACCGTCGTTGTTTAAGAATAACACCATAGAACTCGAGTGTTTAACAACACTAGTTCAGATCGAATCGCGGTACGCCAGTAGTGATGTATTTTAACGCGCAGCATCATTTCAATTGTTCTCAATAGTTCAATTGCTCTCATGAGCTTATTAGTTATTGCCTATGACGTACAGACATGCAATTTACTGTTTATCTATATGGCCTCTGTCTACTTGTAACATGGAGATAGCCGTGGTTTGTGTTACAGCTATTGCTTCGGACTTTACGCTTCGAAATTAGTTTTAGTTTTGGAACAAAGAATAGCTTATATAGAATTTTAAACGCCTTTGTCACTCCGTCAAGTCAGAAAGACACTGTTGTATTACTGCAGTGTTCGTAGGGTTGTGCATTGAGTTTCAATGTAGAAGAAAATTCCTATACATAAAAGGCCACCTGTTCTATACCTATAGTTAAAATGTAATGTTCCGTGTTTTGTTTTTTTGGTGTTCAATAAAGAGTATTTGTATTGTATTGTACACTAGCGACCCGCCCTCGCTTCGCTTCGGTTTATGCGAGTTTTCTGTAATAGAAAAAACTATAAAACAGAATATATTATAAGTAGGTACATAAATACCTTCCTCTCGAATCACTCTATCTATTAAAAACAAACCGCATCAAAATCCGTTGCGTAGTTTTAAAGATTTAAGCATACATAGGGACAGACAGACAGCGGGGAGCGACTTTGTTTTATACTATATAGTGATACACATTCATCATCATTCAGAATGTTAATTATGCGTCCGTAACGTTGTCAAAGTGTGCAATTGAAACCATTTGGCATGCCAAAGAGATTCCAGAATCCTAAAAACGATGTGACAAATAGTTACGCACGTAAAACATTTTGCGTTTAAAAACGTCGCATTGAAAGCGAAAATGCTAAATATTTGAAAAAGAATTTGGCTCGACCTTTTAGCTACAAAAACACGAAATGTCCGCGAAATAATTTCAACAAACAAAATTACAGCCTATCTCTATGAGAATAAAGATCGACTCGCGTTGTGTGCTAATGAGTTTTTTTTTTACGTAACAACGTAAGCGATTTTGGCGCGAAGCTCCGGTTTTTCGTCAAAATAAATACATACCAGAAATAAAACTTAACAATCCAAAAATGACCACAGACAACACTTATTTTTACACTTCACAGCACTTTATAGCGATTTGTAATCGCAGTATCCTGTTCACGCAACTAAAATTTTTACAATCAAATTTTAATATTTACACATAGATATGAAAAACAGGAAGAATATAACAAGCTTTTATTTGAATTACCCTGCTAATAAAAAAAATCGACACAAAAAAATAACAATCTTGTTTTTTAATGTTACCCTATAAAACCTCAACCAAAAATAAAAGCTTCCATATCGTTTGTTCGTTCGTCGTATTAGGGCGGCCCTGAAAGCTCAACGCTACGGGAGCGACCGACACGCCCGCCGGTTCGGCTTGTACTAGAGCTTAAAGTTTCAGAGGGCCTGAAACGAAGCTTGTCACTGAAAGTTTGAGCGTAAATAAGTGCTTTTGCACGTGAATATTCTATTGTATTTCTATTTGGTGGTGTGTTTTTGTATTTACAGTACTTACTTGATACAAGATTATTAAAGGCTGATTGTTTTGTGTTGCGTTGTTTATTAAGTTAATTAAAATTAGTTTCACAGACGATACCAAAATAAATACATGTAAATGATTAAATGACTGAGGACTTGATAGCTAATGTTTGCTATAATTACACTACAAGTCTTAGACACTCATTATTTAGTACAAACTACAAAAATGACTTTCAACATCACATTGTCCAATAATGGACTCGTTTAGATGCTGGTTACATTTTTATTTAGGTAATATACAGAGCCTAAAATCTGTGCCAGAGACATCCTTGTAAGTCTCCAGTTTTCTCATTGCGACGATTTGAAAAACCATAATTTGCAATAGATTTATGGATTTTTTAATGACTGTCTGTCGATAAATGGGATATTCACAAGGATATCTTGGATACCATTTTGAAACTTGATAAATCAATTAATAAATTTAAAAAAGCAAAGTGCACGCAAAATTAAAGTCACTCCGACTTAGCAATATAATTCTGAAAGTAAGTTATAAAAGGGCAACTTGTTATATATAAAATTGTATGGAAATAATGACAAGTGCCTAAATACGTATGAGCGGTAGTGTTTGTTAATGTTCGTTTATTAATAATAATAATAATTCCATAGTTACATTTTAAATAACGATTCAGTAATGTCATAAAATTTGATACTAGTATTTATTTATTAATAACAATGCCTATTTGATCGGCAACTTAAGAAATTCTTCTATACTGTAGAACGTTTGTCCGAGTAAACGTTTTCGAAAGCTGCTCTCAAAAATGGGGGTGCTTAAGTATCTGACACGATTACGAGAGGCATTGGAGCGAGTCAGATATATTTCAGTGCTGTTTTATAATAATATGTTGGTCACAATCGCATATGTGTCAAATTACCAATAGAAAAACACCCAAACTGTAAAGATTATTCTAGCCTTGGCCATTTTTCTCCCAAGATTTCACCTTCTCGTGTCTTTGAAGCAAACAATGTCCGCGTCGCCCGTCGAATACCACTCGGCATCGCAAAAACAATTAAACTTCTAATAATATCCTCCTCCAGAACTAGCGCGAAACCATAGTACACTCATCTCGTACATAGTAATAGCTTCGCCCCGCGACTTTGCGTGGAACTCGTATATGTCGTATAGGCCTACGTCAAATTTCGTTGGTTCGAAAAATAATCTTATATCGGTCAACTAAAGTCAAAAGTCACTTTGACAAATGTCCTAAATTTAGGACGTTGGGCGTTACGAGGATATGGTTACACGCTCTGGAATACAATGTCCTTTTATAGGAACCAACCTATTTCTAACCAAATTTATTTCCAAAGAGACATATTCACGATTAGGAAGTAACCTAAAATTAATAAGTTTTTTTTTTTTTTTTATTTAGGAAAACAAACAGTCGTGTACAAAGTAATACATACAAATATGAATATGAATAAGGCCTAAAGTTCCATA
This sequence comes from Acleris laterana, assembly GCA_963966035.1. Taxonomy (NCBI): domain Eukaryota; kingdom Metazoa; phylum Arthropoda; class Insecta; order Lepidoptera; family Tortricidae; genus Acleris; species Acleris laterana. The sequence continues at coordinate 11,346,219 of OZ014463.1, read as the reverse complement.
TATTGCTAGGTTACAATTTAAGTTGTTAACCAGTTTTCTTAACATGCAAACAAAACAACCAAAACTAAGTAGAAAACAGGAATTCACAAACGGTAGGTACTAATAATCTAAAAAAGCGATTGCCGAATCTTAATTTTAAACACTTTAAGTTTAAATATAGATACGGTGTTTGAATTGAATTCGAAATAGTAAACAAGATCGCGTGTTGACAAATGGCGGGCTTACAGCTTGTTTGCATTCTCTTCAAATTGAACAGAAAACAGCGGCGACGCCCAGTTGCCTTCACGTTTTGTGTAATGAAGCATTTAACGTTAGATTCACAATTAGATGCTTACGCTTTTATAATTCACCTTGCGGAATTTTAATATAAATGAAAAAGCGTCTTTGTTTTTCAAAAGATCGCGGCGGGGCTCTTGTTTCTGGCCTGTTTACCCTTCGGGTATCCAAAGATACCTATCAAACCTAACCTAACTACTATTGCGGGATTCCAGACACTGCAGCATAAACATAGCTTCCAGGAAAATAAAAACTCGAACAAATGAATATTCGGAAAAAACAGAATTTTAAGGTGTTCTCATTTTCATCAACCCCAGCTAAAACCACCTTAATTAATTAAACTAACTTAAAAACCGCATGCGCATCCGCATATATCGGTTTGAAAGCTATGATGCTACAAACACACAGATACATAGGGTGACGGAACCAGTAATGGACAAGGACCAATTATAGACACTTGATTATTATTTTACAGAAGAAATGGGTTATTCATTTGGTTTGCAAGAATCAATTTAGGACCGTATAAAATTTAAGAATGAAGTGTCCATCGTTGGTGCCGTCACCTTACGTTATACTTATAACCAGAGATCGTAATAGGCAGAGTTTATTTGCCTAAACTTGACGCATTCTCATTCATGCGTAAGTGTGATGGGAATACATTGTTGAATGAACAGGTATCAAGTTTAGAAAAATTAACTCTGCCTATTCCGATCTCTGCTTATCACCCCTCTTATGTCGTCAGGGGTTAGAGTGAACGTGAACTTGCTCCAGATACCCTATTACCGAGAGTACATGCACTCCGGCGGACGGAAGCCCGCCGGGGATCTAATTAATGCTGCGCTGCGCCCTATTTAGCGAACGTGAACTGGTGCCCTTTAATGGCAGCAAGTGGCCAGCGAGTCCCGCGACTTGTCTGTTGCTCGGATCTCCCTGTCTATCTAGTCAATAACAATAGAGACGCACTGAGAAAGTAAGAAAATGAAACTTGTGCTACCGGTGCAGGGAATCACTAGGGGACAGACGTCGCGCGACAGGTGTTGGCGAAATGTACAGTGTGTTACCGGCATGCGGGCATTTATTAAAACTGCCGATAATATGTTACTTTAGCAATTGTTTGCAAGTATTATCAATTAAAAAATAATTAAAATAACTTCACAATTAATTTTCTTAGATACTGTCCATTTTTAATGTAGTGCATGTGCTGCGTGTTCATCGTTATCAGTATCGCTGTTGCTTGGTACAAGGCATGTCGTGGTACGGGGGCAGATCATAATAATCAAAGTATCCGTCGACTGTCATTTACACTTGTCAAATTGCTGTGCTTTACATTGCTGGCATTTAACATTTTGTTAGAAAGTTAACAAAGCCTGAAAAGTTGTTTATTAATAAAATTAATGTCATAGTTACGTTACAGATATACGTTATTTTAACCTACTTTAAAAAAAGCCAGGGTGCTGGTAGCACACCGTATAACGAAGTAGAGCGACTTAATTTGACTTCACGGGCGACATCGGGCGAAGTCGAGCGCTTTGTCAAACTTAACCTGACATATCTGGCGACATCACGCGTCATGTGTGGGCAGCTACGTTATATTTTTGTGTTGTTGTCAATAAAGCGTATTTGTCTTTATTGTTACAACAGATAAACAGTTTATTTATATAAGTAACTATTAACGAGAGCTATATGGTACTTGTTTGCTTATAGAAGAGAAAACAAATCCAAAAAATTGTTCAGAGTTCAATAAATATTAAATAAAAAAGGACTTACCTTTATTGCTTCGGATCCACTGCATTAAAAACCGAAAAATATTCTACAATAGCACTAATAACGCAAAAACACCCTAAAATCTCCAATCTCTGTTAGTTAGAAACTTCAAATATAACAAAAACAAATAACATAATAAATACTCGAATTTTGGAACATTATCATTTTACTAAATTTCCATTAAAAAAGGCACTAACCGCTTGCATTTAAGCAAGGCTAAAATCATTTTAACATAATACTTAAATTCCAAAAATACGACTGTGACAAAAAAAAGGCACTGACCTTGAGAGGACAGCGGCGTCAGGGTCTGGTCCCAGGGCTGTTCGTCTTCTAACTTCCTCGTACTGCGCTCCACTGAGGGGAAAATAGGAAAATAAATATAAATATATAATATGATAAATGAATTAAAAAACAAGGGCATAAAACAAGCCGTTTTAAACCGCCAGCGCAAGAGGGGTGTTATATGTTTTATCTACATCCATATCATAACTTTCCTATCATAAGTTCAGAAAAGATAAGCAAAATGTTAAGAAACCTGTATTTCTGGTTGTACTTAAATTATAACATTAAAGCATTACATGTCTATAACATTAAAGCATTACATGTCATTAAAGTGTCGGTTGTCGATGTAGTTGCATCTTAATGTTAAAGTGAAATTAAGATACAGTGCCACTACAGATACAGATACATCTCTCACATATTGTAGAAAACGAATGATATGCATGTAGATTAAGCTGTATGCCAATGTACACATAATTAGGCATTAAAACACTCGTGTGATCATATTATGAAACTCGCCGTTCGGCTCGTTTCATAAAACCAGTCGTGTATTAATGCCTGTCATTATGCACCAGTCACATAATAGTATTTTATGTAACTGATACATAAAGAGGGTCCTTAAAATACGAGTGTGGTTTTATGAAACGAGCCAACGGCGAGTTTCATAATAAGATCACACGAGTGTTTTAAGGCCTAATTATGTACAGTTGCATACATTACTTTATCTACACACATATTATAAGTACTCTAAGATGCGTTCAGTAGCCGAAGGCAAATAACCTTCATAGCTACCAGTGCGACTGCTTCCTGTAACATATCTATAGGTGTTAAGCTAATGTATGAACTGAAATAAGAAATAAATGAAATCAAAGAAAAGAAGTATTTATTTATTATAATAATTGTAAACATTAACAGTAGTGCAATTTGAAATGTTTAATTGAGGTGTTTGTTTGACTATGATATTTTTTTTTAATCATAGACAAACTAACAAAGTCCCTATTCTAATGTCATTCGAAATCAAAATGGCGTACGATACTCGACTAAAAATATACCGAGTCGACGTTTAATTGATACTAGAATAGCCCCCCTGTTTGAATTGTGTTGGTTTTGGTAGATGTTCCAAATTTGAACAACATTACTTTATCAGTAGATGTATCATAAAATTAACATTTTATTACAGCCACAGATAAAAAAAAATATCATAGTAAAATTGTATCTTGTAATGCTGGTCATTATCTACGGATTCTGAACGCATTATAGAGGACTTATGATATGAGTGTAGATAAATAACTATTAATGCCTATGTCTGTAGCTCACAGTTTACAAAATGGTGGTCCTATTTGAAGCATTTTTTTTAAGAGGGAGCGTCATCGATTCATCTGGGGTTGTCTTAGCTAGGTTGGATTAAAATTAGGTAGGACCTCATATAGTAACAAAAAGAGGTTATATAATCTATTTTACCCAAAACTTTTATCCGTTCGAGTTAACGACAAGCGCGAATAAATCGAGATAAAAAATATATTTATAACAGATAGAACACCCGGGCTTTACTTCAATTGCAAGGAAATTAGGTAATATTACAAATAGTTACGATAATATGCACTTACTGTTTAGAAAATTCGCCGCACTTGAAGCCTTTCTTGACTTCTTGTCGTTGGAATCTTGACCTAAATAAAAAAATGTAATGAAACATAATTTTAAAACTAAAACTCGACTGGCAACTAGCATTGGTACCGATATATACCCTTAATAATTAGAAAAACCTGTATTTCATTTGCCAACATATTTTTTTTTTGATAGCTATGTTTTACTGGAGCAATTTTTCTACATATGTTTTTTTTATTACATACTTAGTTAGTTTTTTAACGAATAACGATCAATTGGAAATGATGACTCTTCGAAACCTTATAGTGTACCTGTATGCTACTAAAATGTATATATCAGGTAGCCCGCCCTGGTGTATTCCACTAAGGGCCTGTTATTTGATCAGTAATACATACAAACACACATACATTAAACCACGCCTGTTTCTCAGAGGGGTAGCCAGAGACCACTTCTTTCCACTTGCTACGATCTTGACAAATTTCTTTCGCTTCTTCCACATTCATACATCGAGTCATGCACGCACGTCGGTTTCGTGTACTTAAGATTCGGTCCTTTTCCAGTATTTCTCCGATTTGACTCGAAAAAGTACGCCTACGGCGGCCCCTTTCGACCCGTCCACTCACTTTCGATCTGTATATCTCTTTCGTCAATCTTCTCTCATCCATCCTTTCCTTGATCAGTAGTACTTATTAAAAATATGAAGTTATGGTTAAATCTCAAGGAAACGTGACAAATATTCGGTTCTCTCTTCTAATTAGAGTTGTGTGAAGGCGTACCTGCGGGGTGCGCGGCGGGGTGTATGAGGTCGACGATGATGCGCGAGAAGCGGTTCTCGCGGTGGTCGCCGTCGATGCAGCACGCCTCCTCCACTGATTTAGCGCAGGCTCGGTGCACGCGGAGCTTGCAATCTGGTCGGGAAACAAACTTATTGTTTATAGCTTGATTGATACAAGAATTGCTGCATCAAGGACGTCATGAAATCCATGGTAGAGGCATATGTGGGTGAATCAACTTTTAAGGACACAACATCACACCTAACTAACCATTAAAGACAGAGCAGAGAGAAAAAGAAAGAAATGTATATATGTGTTTTATGTCAACAACATACGCATTCTAGTGCGATTCTCTTTCATGCAATATTTCAGATTTCTGAAGTGTATAGCTAGATGTGTTGCTGTGTGTACTACCTAATTTTCGACATGTTTCAAAAATTACAATTTTTTTGTAAAACAATTTGTTTGCTAACGACATGGCTTACACGTTTATTAAATCGGACAAGTAGGCTAACATTTGAACTTATTTAATTTAAAATAATACCGTTTTTAACAATAACATAGTTGGTAACGCAGAGGACGATGTTGTCCCTAGGATTTGTATGAAAAAAGTGCATTTTCCCCAAAGTTACCAGGTTTTTTAGAAGATTAAAAAATATTTGAGGTGTTTAACGGATGAGGTCCATAAATTTGAGGGACTGATTTTAATATTCATACATCATTATTAACCATAAGTCACCAGGATAGCTTTAATACCGCTATAGAGAATGATTACCTTAAAAGTTGATTCACCCATATTCAGCAGTGGACGATTATATGCTTAGAAGAAAGAAAGGAGAAAGAATAGCTTGATAACAAAGTAGTTTGGCTTAGTTACATTAAGCAAGAGTTTTTTGGTGTTAATCGGATTATATTACCGTTCCTATTCCAGTCTGAACTTTGCCCTTTCCGGTTCCGTCCGGGACCCTATTGTAAGACCTCCGTTGCCTGTCTGTCTGTCCGTATGTCTATCCAACCAGAGGTCTAATGTCCGGTCGTTTGTTCGTCCTTCTGTCCGTCTGTCTGTCAGTGCGCCCCCGCGGTTATAGCTTATCCGGATCGCTACCACCGTCTTATCCATTAACCTACCGCCAAACAGCAGTGTTCGCATTGTTGTGTTCCGGTTTGGGGATAAGACAGCCGGTGAAATGACTAGCATAGAGGCATTCCATATTAGTCCTCAGGGTTGGCAACGCATTTGCATTCTTAAGATTGCATTGCAGTCTTGTGAATGCAAATATCTATGGGTCGCAGTTTCCACTTACCATCAGGTGGCCCGTGTGTTCGTAAAAAAAAGCTTGCAGTTGTTGCGGGCAAACTGAACAACTACATGTCACAGATGACCCCCTCTCTACGTGCAGGGGGTGGAGATACGTACCAGTGCAGACGTAGGCCTGCGGCGCGAGCCCCCAGATGACGTGCTCGCAGTGGTGGCAGTGCGCCTCCGCGGTTAGAGCTTGCAGCTGCAGGTGGTGCCCACGGACTATGAACTGCAACAAACACGGGACATATGGTGATACCATGTGTGACTATACTTCTCCACTTTCGCTGTCTATTTAATATACAGTGTGTCCCTGGATAATATGCACAAATAGAGGTGATAGAGCGGCTAAAAAGCTATCGATTTAACCTTTTCCTTTTCCTTATGTCCATGACACGAAAAATAGTTAATTTCTGATTTTAGTTCATAAGATTTTCAGTGGTAATTAGAATCATTACGAATCAGCGAAGTTATTAAACCTATTTGCCCGTTTTTTTTTTCAGGATAGCTAAAGCAAAAGCTAAGCCCTTTTAAGCCAAATAGCAGTATCTCAAATACAACTCGTGTAGCAATCACAACCTTGTTAATAAGATCAGAGGAGTGAATGTATTTTGACAATTGAATCTGAGATACTGTAGCAGGCTTAGGAGAGCAGTATGTGGGTACATACATACATACACATACATACATAAGCTCACGCCTTTATTCCCAGAGTGGGGTAGACAGAGCTACAGAATTACTAACAACTCTAAAAACTTGTTAATAATTCTGTAACCACATTTTGCACAATTAGGCTAAGATGTTTACCAGCGTATTAGTGACAGGTTGCAAGCCCATCGCCTAACAGTAGTACACAGCCTTTATTCCCTTAGTCGTCTCTTACGACATCCACGGGAGGGTGGCACTATTCTTACCCGGCCACCACGCGGGGAATGTGGGTACCCAACCAGCAAAATAGTCCGTTAAGAAATCAGTTTATCACTAAAGAGTCCAATTAAAACCTCATTAAGGTTTTTGTTATGACCCTGTGTTTTATAAAAGCGTCTTATATCACTTTTCAGCTGTATAATATTATACGGCACTTTAGTACTGTTAAAAAGTTATGTAAACGTTTACATTACATTCCCAAATCATGCTTTTAACGCAGCACTATAAGTGATTCTGATATATCACTAAAGAGCTTCCTTGTCCTATTAAAGCTATAGATGGTACCGTTTTAGCGCAAATTTGTGTTTATTGTCGCTTCCAAATGAGTATTATGGTGCAAGTACTAAAATTGTAAAAAAAATACTATTATAGGATAATAATGTACTATTGTTGATTTTTTCAACACTGCTATTTATCGGATTTGTGAAATAAACATTTCCAAATAGCTATTATAGGATATATACTATAGTTGCCCCGAGGATACTATTAAAACACTGAAAGGTCTTGAAATCAGTGTTTTGGTAACTGCTACGTCTCATAGTCCAGTTAAAGAGATTTAAATACTTTTAATGGGGTTTTCTGATATATAAAAGTGGCATTTGGCCACTAATAATCAGCCGAAATGTCCATTAGCAGAAATCTCAAAACTTTTTTAGAACAAGACAGACATTGGTGTAATTGTTATACTAGGCTCTATCACGCTGTTTATTAAAAAGTAAAAAAAAAATGGATTTAAGCGACTGGAAAAGATTCAAGAGGAGTGGTGCATTCCGAAATAAGGTTAAGAAAAAATATCAACAATCGTCAGCTTTCACGCGTAATGTTACGTCCATTGGCAATAACAACAGTAACCATCAAAGCGAAGTGAATGAAGCAAGGCCGGGTTCCGTACAAAATTATAAAGTCTTAATAAAATTAGGACCTAGAAAGAATTTCTATAGAAAGTGGCCCATCTTTAGTGTAGGTATATAATTATTTATAAGCTACGGTAACTAACGGTTATCAGTTATAAAAACAATAATCACATTCATCGTGAATATCATGGTCATACACAGCCATACAACAACCTTTACACCAGAAAAAATTGAGCTTTATGATTATTTTTATATCTTTTTTATTTAAAGCAAAGTGATATGGCAAAAATGAATCAGTGTCGCGCCCACAACCGTGACATTTTTCGGACAATATAAAATGTGTAAGTATCCAAGGCCAAGTATGCAAATCAAATTGGCGCATAAAATCATCTTTCCTTAGAAAGCAGTCGACATCCATTTTACTGCACGTACTGGAAAAAAGAAAAGTGACGCTGTAAGTAGCATAGCATACATTGCAAATTAGATGAGTAGGTACATGTACCACCAAATAATATCATTATTTTTTGTAATTACGTGACGCCCTTCATTTGGTATAACAAGTTTACTCACCCGACACCAATCAAAGAAATCACACGTAAGTACCTATGACATCAAAGGCTTTTTATTCGGTTTAAGATGTGTTAAGGAACCCTTATTTTCGGCATGGCGGCATGACCGACCTGATAGATAGTTATATAGTAAGCCTATAGTAAGCACGTACACACTTTTTAACCAGCGGTCGAGTCATTTATTTATTTTAATGATTTTAATTTCATAAATACCAATAATTAAGGGGGCGCATGAAAATTGTGTTTATAATACTGGTATACTTTGTACGTAAAACTTCAATCGCAAGTAAAAATGATAATCTAAGACAATACTTTACACCTTTATTTTACAAACAGTGAGCTTACTTACCAAGGAGTCTGTTTTTTAATGGTTCTTTATTAATTTTTATTCGGAGCAGTACACACCGTCACACAACATCAACTTTCCGGATGAACTATAATAGCTCCCTGATCTCTAATATAGGACTGAAAAGTCCATTAACAGAACTCTGATTACTTTTTTGTAACTTTTTTGTGATGTAAATGGCACAACAATCACTGTTAAAACCTTAAAAAGTGTTACACGACCCCGTTTTATTATAACTATAGTTCTAAAGTGTGATTTATGGAGCCACAATAACACGGTTATGTCACAAAATTGCGATATAACTGTGCCAAAACCTGCCTGGGTAAACGTTTACATCAACCTTATAGGACATGTATGAAACACTAATTCGTGTTTCTGGAAACGTTCTATGGACTTGTATAGTACTTACTTTTGCTAGTTGGGTATGTAGTGTTTGGTTAATAATGGATATAGTATTTGGATATAGTATGTGGGTAATGTGGGTATGTAGTGTTGGGTTACCGGCATGGGGTGCATCTTGGCGAGCTGCTTGAGGCGCTGCTTGTAGGGCTTGTCGCGCTGCAGGAAGCCCGCGCGCGCGCCGCCCGCCGCCGCCGCCACCGTCGCCGGTCTGGAGGGGGGGACACTCATTACATACTCGTATATTTCAAAAACTTCATGGGTATGCATTGTGTCAGGAATGACTTCTTATCTGCCTAGTACGATCGGCCAAGGAAGTGGTCTACCAGTTTGGACAAATGTTTCTGTACATACATACACATACATGAACTCACGCCTTTATTCCCAGAGTGGGGTAGGCAGTAGGCAGAGCTACAGAATTTCCAACAACTATAAAAACTTTTTGATAATTCTGTAACCACATTTTGCTCACTTAGGCGACGATGTTTCTGTGAGATCTAATTATCGCTAAGGTTGACACTTTTCACTGTCATAATATTAATGCAAGGGAAAATCGAGTTTTTTTTTCAATGGCTTCCACTCCTGTTAATATATATTTTGCCAATGTCAAGTTATTTATAGACACTCCCGTGGACTTATTAGATCAATAACTCCGTGGATATCACACGCGAAGACAATTTTTCGGTAAAAGAGAATTTTCTCCAATGGACTAAACAGAAGCAAAATCGAGCTTGTTGTGTGATGAGTTGATGACGTACGGTCATGAGCGTTAATTTGGGACCCATTTCAAGAAAAATATGCTGTCGTCAATGTCATTAGAGATGTCAAGTCATTTGTAACTTTTAGGAAACTCAACATTATTGTTGTAGAATGTCAGATTGACTTTGGACCTAAGGTGGGTACCAAATTAAATCTCGTGACTGTACACATGAACTTCAACCGTAGGTGG
>OZ014463.1:11218444-11335978 GCA_963966035.1 Acleris laterana | reverse complement strand
CGTACAGTCGGCCAAAAATGTGGTCTACCATCCTACGGTTAAAGTTCATTTTCAAAATAGACTAAGATTTATGTCTGTGGCATTTATTTTTAATTACAATAGGTAGTTGTGATTAGGTTCTTACATGACTTTTGGAAAATAAATGCTTCTTGTAATGTTACATGTACTTTTTTGGTAACACACAAGCGGGCGGTTCGAACGCTTTGTGGCCTTACCGCACGTCATGATACAACTAGTTCGATTTTCCCTTGCAATAATATTATGACAGTGACAGTGTCAACCTAATAGTAATAAGATCTCACAGAAACTTTTGTCAAAAATGGTAGACAACTTTCTATCTATTATATCGAAACACCTTTGAAATAACGTATCATTTCGAAGACTTTTCATGTCATTGAAAGCCATTTCACGCCGCGTGAGTTATTTTTTTTAGTAGCTAACTTAACCCTTCGTATGCTTAGGCACGGATCCGTGCTCAAAATTTGGATATCTTTTTGTATTTTTTTTAAGCTTAATTTTATGGACTGCATCGTAATCAGAAGAGACTAGAACTTGGTACTTTTTTGACCTCCCGCATACGAGGGGTTAACCTAACCTACTGCATAAATGTTTAAGATATCCTGAAATCATCACGGTTTCAGCAGAAAATAGATTATATAGAAATCTGAAGAAATGATACAATCGCTGAAGTCATACATACATACATAATCTCACGCTTTTATTCCCAGAGTGGGGTAGGCAGAGCTACAGAATTACCAACAACTCTAAAAACTTGTTGATAATTCTGTAACCACATTTTGCACACTTAGGCTAAGATGTTTACCAGTGTATTAGTGACAGGTTTCGCTGAAGTCAAATTCGATAAAATACCGGGTTACCGCTCTTTTTTACTAGAAATGGCCTTATACAATAAGTATCATAAGTATCATAACAGGTCAAAGAATAAAAAAAGAGGCCCTGCTCAAAAACATTACCCTCCTCTTTTAGCAGTTGGATAAAAATGCCCTCTCCATAGCTTCCCGCTCTCTGTCCCGATAGGTTTTATAGGATTGGAGATGTCATCGGTAAGAGCGGTAGCGTGTTTGTTTACTGCGTGCGCTTGCGGCGCGGGACCCATTGGGGACCATTCAGGGACCATTAGGTACCACTTTGGGCGCCCAATTGGGGTACTTAAAACATGAACCATATTTTTTGATAAACTGGTTAAATGGTAGTCGGATTAGCAGACTGAGGGTTTCGTAGCCGACTAGGCTGGTTTTAATTTGTTTCGGGTTTGACTGTAGAACAAACCTTGGAATAAACAAGAAACGTATGTATGGGTATAGGGACCTGGGCTATTGTTACATTTTATATTATTATTTTAGTTTTATTTTTTTCTCCTTTTTCTTCCTTTATTTCACACATAAGATTTTTGGCATGTTTTCCTGCTGATCTATGCATGTTATTTGATATTATATTGAATTTAATATTTATTGCTTTATATAATGCTAGATTAAGTAGTACCATTATAATTATGTTTAAAAAATGACTGACTGCTGAGTTTCTTGCGGCGTTTCTTCTCAGCAGTGTCTCCTCTTGGGAAGCGCTGGTAGATTCTTGACGTGTAAAAGTGCCCGTACGGCCTACTTACTGAATAAATGTCTTTTACCTTTTTTTTAAATCTCTTATTTGTAATGTATAATGTATAATAAAAGTATTATACAGTCGGCCATAAATGTGATCTACCCTACGGTTGAACTTCATTTGCACGTCATGTCATGATATAACAAGTTCGATTTTCCCTTGCAATAATTATTATGACTCACAGAGACTTGTCAAAACTGGTAGACCACTTTCTTGGACGACTGTACCAACTTACTTAACTTGGACTGTATAAGTTATCAATAAGTGTACTTATGAGCATGTAAATTAGCTATTAAGTGGGTAGAACACAAAATGATAATGAGCGCTTTATCCGCCAACAAACTGTCCTCAGTTTGGCGGAATATAAATATGTATACACCATTTAAGTTTTTTGTGATAAATAAATTAAAAATAAATTTTAAAAAAAAGTTATTTGGCCATCGCATGTTTTTTTTTTTTATGGCATCGAGTAGACAAACGAGCACACAGGCCACCTGATGGTAAATGGAAACTGTGACCCATAGACATTCGCAATCACAAGACTGCAATGCAATCCTAAGACTGCAAATGCGTTGCCAATCCTGAGGACTAAGATGGAATGCCTCTATGCTAGTGATTTCACCGGCTGTCTTATCCCCAAACCGGAACACAACAGTGCGAACACTGCTGTTTGGCGGTAGGTTAATGGATAAGATGGTGGTAGCGATCCGGACGGACCCTGCACAAGGTCCTACCACCCGCAAACAATGGCGCAATTAATGGCGGTCCACCGCGATATTCCGCAGTAATTGACAACATTTCATTTTGGTGACACCTGCAAATTACTATACGAATCGAAAGGGTTTTACCTCCTGAACACGGCAAAATATTTATTTAGATTTATTTTTCTTTACTTACAAAGTTACAAGTAAGTTAATAAAAATATCGAGTTTTACCAATACTATGCCTGAATAGATATAATACCATTGCCTTTTTCACGAGAAAAAAGCTGACATACTTCAAATTAGACATTGACACTATTGACAGATGGATAGAGACTTAGGGCCATTTGCACGCAGAATTTAACCCTGGGTTAAGGCACTAACTCGAGTTAGTAGACGTCAGATTCATACGAAAACTGTTATTTTAACTCGAGTTAGTGTCTTAACCCAGGGTTAAACTTTTCGTGCAAGTGGCCCTTTATCGGTTGACATGATACTTTTTTATATACAGATTGGACTAACGTAATATGTCCATTGTGTCGTAGAAATGAAGTTACGCCCTTTTAGAATAAGTACATCTTAATAAATTAATAATAAAATAATTATTCATTCTAGAGAAAATTTAAAACTATTAGTGTCTTTCTCCTTCCAAACAATATCTATAAAACGAATAAAATTAAAGTCTTGAAAATATGAAATCTTGTCAATTACTTCCACCCGTATTCACAAACGTCACTATGAGGTCTCACAGTGCTCACGAACGCACAGGGTGGTTCAAATCGTGTCATAAACAAAAGGTCAGTCAAACAGGACCAATCACAAAGCTGTATTGAACGCAGTGCGTTTACTCAGTGAAGGATCCCTTAAGTATTGTTTGTGAATACGGGTGTTCTTCTTTTTCTTCTCTTTTTTTATGGCATAGAGAAGACAAACGAGCACACAGGCAGAGATGGGCAAAATTTATTCGAATGACGAATAACGAATAAGAATAACCAAATTATTCGCGAATAACGAATTAAATTCTCGGATGATTATTCTTATTCGAATAAATTAGGTATTCGTCGAATAATTTACTCGTTGAGTGAATTGCCACAAATAATTATTACGTATCTACCTGCGTGGAATACCTGCTCCATTTTTCACAAAAAAATAATAACCAAACATAACTGAAAGATGTTGTTTGCACATTATCATGAGCTATTACTATCATTCGCGGATAATTTATTCGCAAATAAATCATTCGCAAATAATTCATTCGACGAATAAATTATCCACGAATAAAAATATTAGTAATTATTTTTTATTCGAATAATCATTCGAATAAATAATTATTCGAATAATGCCCATCTCTGCACACAGGCCGCCTGATGGTAAGTAGAAACTGTGACCCATAGACATTCGCATTCACAAGAATGCAATGCAATCCTAAGACTGCAAATGCGTTGGCAACCCTGAGGACTAAGATGGAATGCCTCTATGCTAGTCATTTCACCGGCTGTGTGTGTGTGTTAAGTGAGTAGAGTAAATCAGTAAACAGAATAAATCAAAAGTAAAAGCCGGACATATTTTAATCAGCCGTCTTCCCTCCCCGAAGATTACCGGAAGAATTCCACACAGTTAGTTAAGTCGAGAGCACACTAGACGAAAGGTGGCGTCGAGGCGGCGTCGAAGCGGTGTCGAGGCGGCGTCGAGGCGGTGTCGAAGCGCCCCATCCAGGTTAAACATGGAAGTATATGCCTGTGCGCTCACAATCGAAACAGTCGAGTAAAAACACGAAGGAGTCAAGGTTAGGACGCAACATATTGTCACTTCGCCTCTTCCATTGTCATTCAATGAAATAGTTAGAACGAGGCACAACCGCCAGCGCCTCAACTTTTTACACATAAACCGCGAAGACGCTGCCTCGACTACGCAATAAACGACTTCACTTAAGATGGTATTTGATTGTTACATGCTAGAGAAAGCAAGCCAAGCAGAAAGGAATCGCAAATGCTTGCCGGCCTTTTAACAAGAGTATGATCATCTCTTATACAAAAAAAATAGTTTACTGTTAAAAGGTGTTAAGCAGGAAAAGTAGCCAATCACTACTCGCAAGATTTCTGCAGACGGTAAATATCCACATAAAATCAAAGATCACAAAAATTAATATGATCCCACTTTACCTTCTCTCTCCGAGCAGCCAATTAAGCAGTACAGCCGTCCGCGCTTTGGAGTCCAAAACGGTTCGAAGGTTCGAGAATAGGCCGGGGTTTGAGGTTTCCTGCAAGAAAAAACAAATAAAAAACTTATTCCAACACAATAACGTTCCGATTACATATCTCGCATTATTGCTTGAGTATTAAAGACCTGACATCTGGTAAATAAATTTGAGCTCTATTCTTTACTGGGTGGGACAGTTTTACACAAATTGACGAATCGCAGAGCAAGTTTAAAGTAGTTGTAGGTTTTAATAAATAAGATATTATTATGTTAGTACTCACAGAGGCGGGTGAGTCGTCTTCTTCCATAGAAATAATTGCTCTTTGAGGATCAGAACAGGGCTGAAACAGATACCATGATTAAAGTTTTAAGGTTTCAAATACTAATCAATAATATTTATACTTGTGTGCCCGTGTGTGTGTGTTACCTGAGTGTTGTGCGCGTAGGGTGGAGGCGGGGTGCCGGGCGGGGGGGTGCCCCGCTCCCAGCCCTCAGGCGCCGTCGGGGCGGCTCCCAAGCCCGCTGCAAACGTGATCATATTAACAACGAGATAGTGATACTGGGCTTATTAAGCCACCGCTCACTGCAAAGTCGAGGCAGTGGCGTCGCGGCACTGTCGAGGCGTTGTCTTTGTAAAGAGTCGAAGAGCAACCCTGTTTTGTTCCATTTTACTAAGAGAAAACGAAAGAGATACACCGCGGGCACATAGCGCCCCCGCCAAGCATTAACTTCGTCTCCGCCGCGCTCTCGACTCTGCCTCGACAACTCGACTATGAGCCCTGCCATGCAAAATCTACCCCTCGGCTTAAATTTAAAGTCTAATCAATTGAACTGTTATGCTCTTACAAAAAGCCAATGTTTCTACAACCAAAACTAACCTTACTAACATAGTAATTTGATAAGTTCATATCAACATAAAATATTAGAGATACAGACAAATAATACGCTGGCCTAGTTGGTAGTGACCCTGCCTACGAAGCTAGCGGTCCTGGGTTCAAATCCCGGTAAGGGCAGATATTAGTGTGATGAGCGTGAATATTTGTTCCCGAGTCATGGATGTTTTCTATATATTTAAGTAATTATATTTCTGTATATAAGTATTTATATCGTTGTCTAGTACCCATAATACAAGCCTTGAGCTTAGTTTGGGACTAGGTCAATTGGTGTGACATTGTCCCCTGATATTTATTTATTTATTTATTAAATAATGTATTCAAAAATAAAAACTTTTTTTTATTTTTCCCGCAATAACATGAACTTATATGGAGGTACGAAAACATTTTAACGAAAATCGACCCCCATCGAAATAGATGGCAAAGCGACAAACTAATTCCCTGCGTAAAAAAAACAACTTACATCGCTGCAGCCCGTGATCCAGGTGTTCCGGTGACGACTGACTCCTCACGTGCAGCACCGGCACCGCGCCTCTGTTGTCCGTCTGTAGATCACCACACATTACAACCAGAGATGGGCAAAATTTATTCGAATGACGAATAACGAATAAGAATAACCAAATTATTCGCGAATAACGAATGAAATTCTCGGATGATTATTCTTATTCGAATAAATTATTCGTCGAATAATTTATTTGCGAATAAGTTATTCGTTGAATGAATTGCCACAAATAATTATTAAGTATCTACCTGCGTGGAATACCTGCTCCATTTTTCAAAAAAAATAATAACTAAACATAACTGAAAGATGTTGTTTGCACATTATCATGAGCTATTACTATCATTCGCGGATAAGTTATTCGCAAATAAATCATTCGCAAATAAATCATTCGACGAATAAATTATCCGCGAATAAAAATATTAGGAATTATTTTTTATTCGAATAATCATTCGAATAAATAATTATTCGAATAATGCCCATCTCTGATTACAACACACCCGCACGGACGTGCAGTGAATACAGAGCCGATGGTATCTACAGTTGTATTAAATTAGGTCCGTTCGACATTCATAGTTCAAAAATATAATTGAAACCCTCCATTGCACCGTATACAGATGTAGTGAATAATCCTTTCCCATCGTTTTTCGTCGGATAAGTTCGTATTTATCTAGCTTTCTCAAATAGCTTCAGTACCCATCAATAAGCCAACTGAGAAAGCAAGATAAATACGAAGTTATCCGACCAAAAACGATGGGAAAGGATTATTCACTACATCTGTACAATATTTTATTATGTGGTACATATTTCTGAACCCGATGCTGGTATATTACTAAGGATGCTCACTGCATCAGTCGATACAACTATTGAAAAATGTTGTAGATACCATTTAAGCCTGTATAGATTCATTGCACTTCAAGTTTTACCAAAACTCTATTTCTTTAAAACTAACATCCACAGTGCGAAAGCTGTATGGCGATCCGTTATTATTAAAATCTTACGATTATAGTACAGTCAGCTACAGAGCAAAGTAACCCTTTCTTGTACTTACATACCATACATACATAAGCTCACGCCTTTATTCCCAGAGTGGGGTAGGCAGAGCTACAGAATTACTAACAACTCTACTTCTTCTCCTTCTTCTTGTACTTCTATGCGCGGGAAGTTACTTTTCTTTGTATACATGTATTAAAAATAATAAACCAAAAAGTCTCATCATTATTATTAGTATTATTTATCACAAAGACAGTGGATGTTATTTTTTTAAACTGGGCTGCCGCCGAATAATATTGTATTGTTTTTTTTGGAATAATACTTATTATTTAAATAAATACCTTACGTAATTTTCTTAAATAACTGATTACCAAATTAATGTTTATTAATTTCTTAATCAAAAATAACCAAAATATTCTTTCTAATGATATTAAATCTATGTATATAGCTTTTAATATATTCGTAAAATCTGCAAAATGGAACCCTCCAAAAAAAGTGTGTCACTTTGACATGGTTCTACGTCCATTTAAATGGTAAATTAATAAAAGAAATAAATAGACATTAATTTTCACCCATTGTCATGCTTTAAAGTTCGAATAAGGCACTATTGCGCGTGCAATTCTTTTTATAATAGTTTCTCTCAGATACAAAAAACTATTTTAAAATTCATTCAAGTTCGAAGCAGTGAAAGAGATAGCGCTATACCAATGATATAACTCTCCTTTACTGCCTGGAACTTGAGATGTTTTAAAGTTTCACTAGGTTCCAAGGAGCCTATAGAAGTTGGTGACTATAGCGAAGTTAAACCCATACACCGGTTTAAAAAGTATTTAACGATTATGATAAATACATAGCTGTTAGTTACAACTGAGATATAATGTTAAACGAAGCGCATACAAAACCATAATTTTGAAAATCGGGTCTATTAAAAGTGCAATTAAAGCGTGAAAATAACGATAACAAGCGATGGCAATCAAACTTAAACTATCATCAAGCATTTAGAAAACACCAAAACTTGACGTAATGAGCACACCAAGTATCGTTTAAACTTTTGAACAAGTGACTGATATACATTAGTAAGTCGGGGAGTTCCTGCATCACTATGCTTCATATGTACTAAGCAATGTACACCAAATCTGTACATAGCAGAATATCACATTCGCAAAACATCATAATACGCATAACATCATACTAGCAAAACATCATATACCTACGCATAACATTATACTAGTAAAACACGATATTCGCAAAACATGATATTTACAAATAGTCGGGTTTGGTTATAGAATCGTAAGTAGGTTTAGGTTAAATGTCAGATTTATGTAGTAAAATAGGAGCTCCGTCAACACTGTCTATTTCATGTCTTACTAATGAGATATTTTGTTACTATGATGATTTGCGAATGTCATGTTTTGCGAATATGATATCCAACGACACCACCAAATCTTTATCACAGTCGTCGTGGACAATATAACGGTGTAAATTTCCGATTAGATCCATAGAGCTACGAATTTTGCATTGAACTTTGACAGGCGATATGTCATAGCTGAATACAAAAACGTAGTTCTAATATCCAGGAACAAGTATGAACCGTACGAACTCATTGAAAACTTTCATGTGCGTTCAAAAGTTTAAACATCCAACGGCTGCCTCAATCCATCAACTATCACTTACCTGTAACGGCGGCGGCGGGACGTTAACAAGCGGATAACTCATCTGGAGCGCGATAGAGTTAGGCTGTGGCCCGTCTAACTCTCCGTCCAAAGAGTGAGAAGACATCCGCATCTTTTGGCTCTCGTACGACGGCATAGACTGATGCATCGGTGAGTGTTTCTCCCTCTTGTAGTATTGCTTATGAATGGGAGAGGCTGATGAGCTCGGCTTGGGTTTCGCTAGCGGATTTACCGGTCCCGGGCTCATGTTTGGTGATAGAGGGTGTCTTTTCGGTCGTTCGATAGACCGCGGTGGTAGCGGCGGAGGGGTTACATTGTCTAAACATGTCGTTGGTACCATTGGGACGGTATTGTTGTGGACATGTCGTCGTTTGTTGTTTGATTCGTCTGAGTTCTGCCGAACTAGGGGCGGTTGGTTCTCCTGCTTTTGCCTCGTTCTGAGGTTCCTTAGACTCTGGCCTGTCAGGTTGCTTAGCGACCGCGGGAGGCCGCTGAGGAAGCTCGTGGAGTTGGGCGGTGGGGACCCAGTGCTGGGCTTGTCTAGGTTGGTTTTGGTGCGCATGAGTCGCGGCGTCGACGGAGCCGGGATCGACTCGGCCGGCTACAAACGATGTTAATTACGAAGCGTGAAAACATTGCACTATTGCGACGGACATGTGTGGTTTTTTTTTAAAGACATTTCTACTACCATGAAACTCAAGAGCAAAGAGATCTTGAAAGTCCTCTGGTTTTGAACAAAATAAGGTATCAACAAGCATTCGATCACAATTTTACAAAGCAGCAAAACACATCCGGTTCGAAGGACTAATTTTTGATTATTACAGAACTATTGGCTAAACTTAACTGTCCACACAAATCCGTGAAGTGAAAAGAGTGTATGTCTAAGAATATTGCAATGTTTTGTAAAGTTACGACAACCACCCCCACGGCTGTGAGGCGAAAGCGTATTCGTATTAATTTTGAATATCCATTTGTATGCAAGTTTGATTATTTCCACATTTTATTACATCATCGAAGATATCATTTCGAATAAAAAATATAAAACAGTTTTCTGGACTCTAAAATGACTTTACGTCCAGTCTTTTTTTAATAAATGTTCTAGGCCTATGTTCGGCATTGACTAAACATATTTTTTTTGAAGATAATTTTCTACATTGCTAAGTTTTATCACTTTCATCGTTTCCCTTTCTTGTCCGGGCAAAAATAGTACAAAACATAACTATGTAGAAAAGTCAAAAACAATATTTCCAAACATTTTTTTTAGTCTTCCACCGACTGTTTAAGCGCGGTAGTCAAAAACCGACTTTATTGAAAACATATAAGAGCACAATTCCAATGAACACGGACGTCACAGAATAAACAAACATGCACGAAACAGAAGCGACATGGGAGGTTATTGACCCGTGGCTCCCTGTTAGATGTTAGTCGATGACAAATGTTACTGTCACAAGTACACTTTCGCCTCTATTGTTGGGCACATAAAATTGGCATTCGATTGTTATTTAAGTAAACGAGTGAAATCTTAGTATTAATAGTACTCGACTTTCTTTCGCCGTCAAACTGTCTCTGATATCTGTCATTAAATTTGTTATGCCAGAGAGAATATGACAGCAGCAAACCGCCAAGTAATATTAATACTCAAATTTTACTGTACGTACAGTTAGAAAAACTTGAAATTTCCTTGTTATGCAGTGTGTCTCTTTCGGAATAAAGTGTTAGAAAGGGACGTATCGTACTGCACGACAAATATAACACAAGTTGTGCTGACTTAAGAAACTAGTTTAAAATAATAGAATTTAAATAAAAAGCAGGATCAAAAACAACGCCAATTTTGTGAGCCCAAAATTAACAAAAAAAACTGTAAAAAAAAATACACAAAAGTGATGGTACAAAAATCAAAATAAATGGCTATAACATAGTGGTAACTGTCTATTGCTATACGTGAGCAACTGTACATTATACTGAACTCAATTACCGAGTTTATTTACTGTGACTATTTATGCGTGAAACGTTGCACTGGATAATTAATGATAAAACGAACTGAGCAGTAACATAAGAGAGTAAAACTGGTCGTTTTTGGTAATTAAATTCTAAGCTCTGGTTATTTCAAAAAACAATGTGCCAATCTTGAATAAAAACTATCGAATTTAATCTAATAATGAATGATTACTCAAATCCACAGTAATATATACAGTCAAGGGCAAAAATATGTATACACTTTAGTACCTTAGTACCTTGTCACTTTAACCACTGTGACAGTTCATATATGGCAGTTCAAATATGACGAAATTAGACAAGGTACTAAAGTGTATACATATTTTTGCCCTTGACTGTACAAGAATCTATATACTAATATTATGAAACGATACTGTTACTTGTTTCTCTTGCCGATAGGTAACCCACATTTAGGAAAATCAACACACTTGAACCATTTCGCCTTTTTCATAAATAATAACATAAATATCCAGTGCAATAAGTAGTCACTTTGTGTCAGGAAATCACTCCGAAACACGAATTCGTCAATCCTGTTTCTTAGAGATAAGACGATTATAGTGCGAGGCGGACGGTTTACATCTGTCGCGTCCGGTTCGCACTGAGAATGCGCGCTGTAGGCATAATACTCTGTATAGTGTGTATACTCTTAGTAACGTGAAGAAGTCAAAAGTGTGCAAGTAAGAAAATAATTTATGTCCGTGCGACAAAAAAAAGATATAGATTAATAATCAGCAAAATTTAATTTTCATCAGCTTTTGAAATAAGATTTTACAGGTGATATTTAATTATGGGAATGCAGTCTACCACACATACAATATTTAAACAGACCTTGTATAGGAATCGTGACCAAAAGAGAAAAACAAAAAATAAGTGCGAGAACAGGACTACCGAAAACTGTCACTATAGTCCAACAAGTTTATGCTCGACCGTCCCATGAGAGACGTTCGGGGGGAGGCGAGGGGACTACTAGTAATGCGCTTGAAACTGGTCATTAACGGTCAGTCTATCGTGTCAGTTGGCGTGGCATCAAGGTAAGTTGAATGGTAATCTAATATAATGTTAGACCCGTGGTTTTTTCCATCGTGAGTACAAGATCCTTGCGCCGTGGACCGTAGCATCACGCCGAGCAGGCCGTTTATAGACCAACTTACATACATTAGAGGGTTCGTCCGCTATATGCCAATGGGGGCTACCACGTATCAGTTTTTTCTTGATGGCGCCTTTGGGAAGTGAGGTCTTTTCGACAGTTGACGTTAAAATCTATTCCTAGAAGAAGACCAAACGAGTAACAATATACATTTTCACTTGATACATACACGTTTCAAATATTTACACTGTCCAAAAATCTTCAATTCCCACAAGCCCCATCTAGTGAAAAAACCGATGCGCAGTTAGCTTCCATTGTACTGAGTGGGCAAAATTTTTGGCGTCTTATATGACAAATTCTTCCAGCGCAAGGCGACTGCTTGTACGTACCGCACGCACTTCCCTTCCCCTCTAAACCCCACCCCCGCTAAGGCCTAGTTGCACGATCGAGCACAAACTATAGTTGGTCTATAACAGCCAATTTCATGAGCAAAGCTTCTCGAAGAAAGGCTGTTAGGGTGTACAAGTGTTCATATTCACTGTACAACTACTAGACAGTTTCGGAGGCAGCGATCTCACCTGTCCCGCCATTATGGTGTCGATCTCATGCTGGAGTATGGAGCAGCGCTGTTCCGAAGACTCCAGCTGCGCCTGTTTTCTGACGTCAGGCACTTTTGAGAGCTCATCTGCAATTACATTAGATAAAGAATTTCAAAAAAAAATGGTTACGCCGGGAAAAAGTTCGTGTTGAAGTTACTCGTAACTGTCGTAGTAACATGCAATGTCAGACCTTCTTTTAACAGTTTTAAGTCCTGTTACAACATTATAATCGAAGAGATTTAACTTCGCTTTCACTAGGAACCTCCCGCGGAACGTCCCAATTTTCAGGGACGGTCGGCCAAGAAAGTGGTCTACCAAAGACCAAAGTTTCTGTGAGATCTAATTATCACTAAGGTTGACACTTGTCACTGTCATAATATTATTGTAATAGAAAATCGAACTTCAACCGTAGAGTGGTAGACCACATTTTTGGCCGACTGGACACATCCCGAATTACCCTTGATCGGGACCCCAATTGTCCCGATTTTCAGCCATCATGGATAAGATAACTCAAGGGCAAAAACCCTACGCCACCTTAGTCGTTGTAAAATGATGAAAGTCGTGAGACTTTTCAAGTGTATTATTTGTACTGTCCCGATTTTGTATTAGCACAGTTTCACAAAAGAGGAGGAGATTCTAAAGTCAATTATTTTATTTTTGGTAGCCCTGGTCATTAATTCTAGGGTCACTCGTAGTCCATAGACCAAACAATCAAGGCTACTCACTGCGAAGGTCACGGATGTACTTCTGTTCCTGCTCCAGCATCAGCCGAACCGTGTGCACCTTGGACACTTCCAGCTGCCGCTGCTTCTCCAGCTGAGGATTAAGAGGCTCCAAGTTAGTCACCTCAAAACAACATGTTGAAGTCAGCAAACAAACATTGTTACTATCGGTCTGTGTGCGTTCTCTCTGAATAAATTTATTTTCTTTCTTTCTTTCGTTCTTTCTTTCAAAAACGGTGTACGGGATCTTTTAGAAATGTAGTTTTCTGAATGGATTTCATACCTGGACTAGTGACTTTATAAAAATTATGAGCGTTTGTTTTTCAATTGGCTTTGTCCCAATTTAAGCTCTGTACTACGTACGAGACACCGGTAAACATGCATTAAAAAAAATTGCATTTACCAAATAATTCTTATACGACCTGAGATGAATAATCTCTTCGCATAGCCGCATCATAATCTGTCGAAAACTAAACCGTTATACATTAAAAAAAACTTGCAAATCGAGACACGACAATCAGCTGTGCAAATAATATGGCGATTGAAAATGGAATGCATTTTTAATAAATATCATAAATTATTCTTACTAAAGGACAATCGTAGGGTTACATCACCCGTACACAATGGAGCGCTAAACAAACATGTCATAAGAACTGTGTAGTTCAACTAACACATTTGGAGTCAATGTGCAATGTCTATGGGTCTCGTATCCCACTTTCCGTCTGTACCCTTACCACACAGACTACTTACCCTATAGACTCCGCTTCGGAACAGTTTGTCTAGTATCTCATTAAGCCAAAATGGCGGGGCGCGGGGGGCGGAAAGTGCACCGTGATTGGCTAGTTCAAAGTCAACGAATAATCAAGTGTGCGCGTCGTGGTGCGCGCCAATAGAACCATGGCAACCAATTAGTGTTCTGTGAGCATAAGCATGGCTTACGGGGGCGCCTTTGTATGCGGAGTCTATAGGGTAAGTGGTCTGTGCCTTACTATGAGTTACAATTACCGTACTCGCTAGCTAGTGGAATGCTCTGTCCCTCGCAGACCTTGCAGTATTTTTATTGAGTGTAAGGGTCAGAGCATTCGACTCAGTAGCGAGAACGGTAATTGTAACTCATGGTAAGGGGGTAGCCTGGTGCTCGTTTCTATTCTATATTTTAACTAGGTATAAACAATTATCGCCTGTATGTCAAGAACTAATCAACCCTACAATCTCTACTTAGTCGTGATACTTTTCCTTTTAAATTCGTTATAATGTGCTTACGAAGATATTTTCCAGAATTATATGTAGTATCTATTTGCAGTTAAAAAACCTAAAAATCTATAATGACAAGGATGTTTTTTTAATAACTATTCATTAAACAATGTAATAATAATAAGTAATAATATTGTATTTTCAATTTTGTAATTTTTATAGTTTCTGACAATAAGTGAATGTGACATTTGGATCTTTTCAGACATACAGAAATTACCAAACCAAAACGGTTCCTAATTCGACTTCGGAACCCTAAAAAAACGTCAACGACTTTTTGTACCTACGTCTTATCGTGTTAATACCCTTAACTTAAAATATACAAAAGAACAATTGAATCACTAGTATTACTATCATATGCACCAAGTTATGTGATATTGTTATCAAATGATTAAATGTGACTCACGTTAACTGGCACGGGCGCGGTGATGGGCGTTTTGTGCCGCGACGTGTTCTGGTGGACCGTGAGCACCGCCGTCGTATTGGCTGGAACATGGAAACAGATATGTTAGTAATATTTCAACGAACCGTAACATCAGAGAGAGAGATAAAATAAATTTAGGTATGTCAAAATTTTAATTTTTGGGGCAAGATTTTGTTGCCAACTTTACTTTTTTTGCACAGTCGTCATCTACTCGTCAAGACGATTCTAAGAAACCCTTACACGACGGGTTTATCATGTGTAATTTAGGAGTTCCTATGGCCACCCTGAGTCTCCATCATCATTCCAACTCGGTACTATATTATTGTCTTGTCATAAGAACTAAAGGCGTTTGCAAATTTTCAGCTTCATCGGAAACCGGGAAGTGGGTCAAATTTAACTCGTAAGATTTGACCCTTACACACATACATAGGTACATTACAAGTCAAATAAAAGCTTGTAAAATAGATGTCTTAGAAGAGGCACAAGAGTTCTGGTAAACCATTGTCTACCTTAAGCTCTCTTCCCTTGTTCTCTTACCTCTTACAAAATCAGCCGGGCTACAGAAGCATGTGTATTCATGACAATTTTGTAAACTTTTCTCTGCTGGTCCACCTAGAATCATGTCCTTATTCTAGCTCTTTCACCTTATTTTTTTTATCATTGTCCACTTTGACACCTTTCCCTGCTAGACTAACCTCTGATCATAAAGCTCATTCTACTGTAGTGCTTCCGCAACTTGCTTTTAGTCCAACTTCCTTCCTTCAGAAGCTTTTCCTATGGGCTGTAGCTCTCCTCTGATCATGTGTAAGTGTGTATCCATTCCTAGCTTTCTCCTTCCCTCTTGGTCCTTGAAGTGTTTTACCTATACTAGTTATCTTACCACTGATTATCGCACTTTCTATCTCTTTGTGGACGTTGAAGATTATCTTTGCAAGTGACAAACCGACTAGACCAATAGAAATACTACTTACTAAACTAAGCAAGCAACATCTTGGAATTCATTGCCACTTACCTCCAGGCAAGATCGTTGTATAATTCTTATCATCTTCATGACAGCGAATAGACGTCCATTGCTGAACAAATACCTTCCTTAAGGATCGTCACAGCGATCGAACAATCACTTCCGCAAGTTACGCTTCTCATGGTTCAATAGGACCCTCTACGTACACTAAAACCCTGTCCCCTCACCTATGATCACGCCCTGAGGGGCTACTGCCTAACGAACTCGCAATCGCAATTGTTTTCATTCTTAAAATCGAAGGCTTGTCTGCATACAACTATTGTTCCACTTTGAAGTCATTTGCGATTGCTTGTGCGTTAGGCAATTGGCCAGCTGCTTAAGCGTGTGTATCTATGAGATTCCATACCTCCTTCCCTCTTGGTCCTTGGACCTTCTCTTTAAGTCCACTTTGAACCGTGTCTTATCTTTAGTCGTTATATTACCTCTGATCGTCCTACTTTTCTATCTCTTTGTTTGCCTTAAAGCCTATCCCTGCCAGTGTCTCCTCACCTCTGATCATGTATCTATGAGATTCTATACCTCCTTTCCTCTTGGTCCTTGGACCTTCTCTTTAAGTCCACTTTGAACCGTGTCTTTTCTTTAGTCGTTATATTACCTCTGATCATCCAACTTTTCCATCTCTTTGTTTGCCTTAAAGCCTAAAGACTATCCCTGCCAGTGTCTCCTCACCTCTGATCATGTGCACGACCTGCTGGTGCGCGTGCTGGTGCACGGGCACGCCGTCCACGCGCAGGATGCGGTCTCCCGCGCGCAACCCGGCGCGCCACGCCGCACCGTGCTCTTTTACTGACTGCACGTACACTGGATTGTCGCCTGGAACACGTTTACATGGATATTACTAGTTGGATATAGTGAAAGGGTAGTTGGGACACGTTCGAAAATACGTGTACTAACGAAATTATCCCTTATTGATGAGATAAGGGCAGGAGAATGATGATGACGATGATGATGATGATGATGATGATGATGATGATGATTAATGCCAGTAATCAGTATGTTCTCTACCAGAAATCTTCGGGGTTCCGGAGAGCGGAGAACCAAACGTTATGGCAATTCAGAACGAAAAAGAGGTTGTTGAGAAGTAAGATCAAAACGTATATTGAGTGTGTAAATATGCATGCTGCTAATATGTAGTTGTTTGTAAACCTAACGGCAAAACATAGTGATCCTAATTAACCTGACCTTACAATCTTACATCTATGTTTACAATTATGTTTTACAAATAAAACTAAAGTATTTGTGTATTTGTAACAAGTAATATTAGATCAGCTTCGGATCTGTAACTATGTTTGAGAACTTTTGAACCCCCGTTGAAATGATTCCCGTCCCGCTAATTTTCAATAAATCGTAAGCAACACCATTACAATGCCATTAGATAATCTGAAGTCTACCATGTCTTTGGCAGCCTATTTTAGGCTAAACAGGGAACATTATTTTGCTTGCGTTAATTTGCGTTTGAACCCCACCTGTCCAACATTGTTATCGCCATAGACAAAAGCAACGACTAGCTTTGATCAAATAATAGTTACGGACGGTACTGTACATCAATGGTAATGGTATCTACCACCAGATGGAAAAACGCTTTAAGAACTATCCACTACTAGCTCATTTACCAGCCAAATATCACAAGAGCCCTTGTTTTGGGCCATTAATGAGCTGAGCCAGTGACTGGAGAACAGCTAAAGATTGGGCTAAATAGTTTGCAATGAAAGACATCAATGTCCAAAGCGGACTGACGCGGACTGATGAAGATATACTCACCAGAGACTTTCATGCCATATCCATGCTCGTCGCGCACAACGGTGACGGTGAGCAGCTCATCACCGCCCGGCGAGCCCGTCCCGCCCAGCATCACCTGAAACCAGATAAACACAAGTTACACACGGGCAGAAATAGCTGGTACGGGTATTTAACTATGTAAACCTTGTCAATAGGAGTACGATTATTGGGGTACGCAGACATCAACAAGCGCAAGAGCTCGTCGAAACACGGTCACTAGACTTGTTATGATCACACATAAAGAACGTGGGGTGGGAGCCACGAGTTGGGGATACGGACAATAACGCGTGCAATCATACAATTCGCTAAAGGCACAACAAAGGCAAAGGTTGTAAAGGTGCAACATCAACACGTCTAACCATGAGTAGCAGGAAAAAACAGATACAACAAGTTACCAGATTTGTTGGAGACACCTCTTATAGCTACAAGGCAGCTGGACACAAAAGGAACGAGTTGAACGCGTGCCATAGAAGTTTGTGAAGAACAAAAAGATCTCATCTAACCAAGACGAACTGTTAGAGCAAACAAGAGCTATTAATGTAGATAGAACACCAAACAAGTAGCGACAAATAGGATCTAAAACCTACTGAAGCAGCGACAAGTGACTTGACTATGTGTAGCATCAAGATCTAAAAACTAAATAAATTCTTTCACAATGAGCTACTTGCTGAGCCACTGGAAAGATCAGCATAAGACGTTAAAGTTCAGGAAACAAAGCCTCCAATTAGACCAAATTAAAGACAGAACAATTTTTTTTTCAATATGTACAACATCATCTAGAGAACAGCGTTGAACGAGAATCCAAATTAACTAGAACGATATAGGTCAAAGACCAACAGCCACTTGAGAACTATAATCAGCCAAGCTAGGATGTTAATGCTAAAGGAAGAGATCACAAAGGAGCGGAACCTCAATCATAGACGACAGTAATCGGTTTCTGAGAGCTAAAGCTAGAACGCTTTGACGTTACATTTGAATAGGTTTGTAAACATGTATGTACAATAATATGTAGGCCATGATATAGGCATTGCCTATTGTAGGACTATTTAAAAATTACCTAGTGCAATTGTTTTCGAGAAAAAACTATTTTTGTCAAGAGACAACAGACATTATTTCAGAATCATGTTGAGTTGGTTCTACCACAACTTCCAAGGGCTGCATCTCTCAACTGATTTATTAACATCACATTAAGGGCTGGTTTTCCTTATTCTCATACAAACTGGAGCCGCAAGTTAATAGCACTAAATCTAACACTACTCCGACACTGACTTGTCGTCATTATTATGCGACAATGACCTAATTCTAATATCGGTTGAGGCTCATAATCAAAGATCGGAATAGGTAGAGCTAATTTGCCTAAACTGGATGCACCTTCATTCAATAATGTATTCCCATTTCGCTCACGCATGAATGAATATGCGTCAAGTTTAGGCAAATTAGCTCTACCTATTCCGATCTCTGCTCATAATGACTAATGATTAGTTAAGAACTTTGGAAACAGCGCAAAGAAAAAGCAAGTTCCCTAATTGTGATGAATTATGCACATGTATGAATGGGTGACACCTATGGGTTCTATTGGGGTGATAGTACAGAGTCCACACAAGTGGTTCACGCGATCTCTCACCAGATTACGTCACTCCTAAACATTTTGTAAATTTTTCAAAATCGCTAACTTGGCTTTATGCATCTTTACCAATAAACAGATCTGTTCTTCTTTTATCAACAGTAATAGGCTTCTTTATAAATAGACATCACGTGATTATTGAACCAACATAGAACCCTGTAATAATGACAACATCAAGTCACGCAAAAGAATTTAAGTCTTATCGTAGGCTTTCTGTGAGACAGTTCTATAGTGGCTCCACAATTCCGTGTTGTGACTGTACATGCATGCATGTTGATGACACACTAGCCTAGTTGGTAGTGACTCTGCCTACGAAGCTAGAGGTCCTGGGTTCAAATCCAGGTAAGGGCAGATATTTGTGTGATGAGCGCTAGTATTTGAATGTGTATTGGATGTTTTCTATGTATTTAAGTAAGTTTATCCTTGTCCAGTACCCATAAAAGCCAAGAGCTTAGTTTAGGAATAGGTCAATTTATATGAGATTGTCCCTGATATTTAATTTTTTCATGTCTTTGCACAAAATAACTCTCATCTAAGGTTAAAGCCCACGCTGGAATGCTTCCAAACTACTTCCCGACACGATATTCTCCTCGACTAGGTACTTGGTTAGTTTAAGGATAGAGGCTAAGTCCGGTCCGTTATCAGATTTGGCAAGCTAACGAATGCAACTAGGACGGTGGCACAAAAACTTGGCTTAATTAGGGAATGCGGTGCATTGGCTGCATACAAAGTTTCTAAACAGTGTTGCGGAACTATGGCTGTTAAATCATTTATTGGATAGATCTGCCCCCTAATTTTCAAAGTTAACAGTGACAGCTGTTACATGGCAATTTGGTATACATTGCGTGGCTAAGATGAAGCCAAGTAATGAGAGAACTCGATAATTTTGTAATGTATACCGAATTGTCATCTGTCACTGTAGGTACACATGGGCTTTGTTTTTATTGTGGACAGACAAACGACCAAATGGAACCACCACCAAGTTTGAATTCATAAGTCATTAGTTTAGTATCGATATGCGATGACGACAGTGCAAAAAATACAACCGTCAACAAAATCTTGTCAAAAAATTACAATACCATGTTAGTCAAGTTACTTTAAAAACAGCGTTTGGAGTAATTACAACCACGCTCATAATAATAAGTGTCAAATTAAACCAGATCTATAATTAATGATCCCTAGACATATCTAGAACACAACAAGGTCTACTTTCAAAACCTAAGTTCCCAGGTTCCCACTCCTCTCCAGTCCTCTCATCTGTCGCGCCTAAACAATGAATGGGATAGAGTATCTAGTTTTGAATGTGCTCTAGACTTCTAGAGTAACCTAGGCAACACTGACCAAAACAGTTGTTGCCAATAGCTGTACCCGACAAGAATCGGAACCCACGACCTTTGACTTAACAACTAGGTCAGCCGAGTGAAAATACGCAAGTTAGATGATGACGCACGAGGAAATTCAAATAGCGAATACGATTGCGATATGTGCTGTAACGGATCGAAAATATGGATAAGGTAGCTTGGAAAATAGTTTGATGTTATTTTATTGAAAAAAGCTAACGCTGCGAATAAAAACCTACAATATCATTTTGCAATATATCGCAACACATTACAGAATTCCAAGGGAATCGTGTAATTTTCAACGATAAAAAGTAACATCTGTCATTTACTCATTACGTATTCAATTATGAATATCACTAGCGACCCGCCCTCGCTTCGCTTCGGTCTATGTGAGTTTTCTGTAACACCCGTACATAAACCAGAATCTATTATACATATAAACCTTCCTCTTGAATCACTCTATCTATTAAAAAAACCCGCATCAAAATCCGTTGCGTTGTTTTAAAGATCTAAGCATACATAGGGACAGACAGCGAGAAGCGACTTTGTTTTATACTATGTATATATATATGTAAGTGATAACGTAATTCTTAAAACATGAACTTGTTAAACTCATTCTTAGAAACACCTCTAATTCTACCTTTACTTAGTACATACGCAAAGCCAACATTTACGTAGATTCATTTGATTTTCTGTAACGTCAAAATTCCGACGAAACAAGATTCCGGCGATTCAGGTAATAATCAGTTCTCTTCTTAACATATATATTATGAAGAAAGGGGTGTAGCTAGTTAATAAAAGAAATTAAGATTAACTTTCAGAATTATATTAGTTTAAAACACAATAGCTACTACAATATCGTGCCTCGCACCGTGGTCGAGAGGCGTCTCCTGAAATTATATAAAACAAAGCCGGTGTTCCATCGAACCGTTAGTTTAAAAATTCAAACCATTAAACGGCCAGTTAACAAAAAGGAAAAGTGCAATAAGGTGTATTCTTACAATACAACCTTATTTCACTACATCCCTCGTCCCTCTGGAAGTAGGGATGAAACCTAACAGGCCCTAACAACTACCTATACCAGGCATGAACAGAGTTTACTCGTCCAGTCTTGCTGGATAGCCTGCTGTGCGATTAACATGTCGATCTTAGAATGTGTCATTTAAATAAATCGACCACCATAATAACACAGGAAGCTTCCGCCCATTGAAAACCTGGCCAAAAAGCAGGGCGGCAAGTATGGAGAAAAAGAACCTGCCTACCTAACTCTAAAAAGAAAATAATGTCAATCCGCGCATTGAAGATGCCGGATTGCCTCACAAAGGTAATTGAGGAATCTCTCGAAACAAGGATGAAGCTTATTTGAAGACAATAGCGGACCTCTGTCCCTTTCATCCGTCAGTGCTTCGACCTCTATCGGATGAAAGGGACAGAGGCTGTCTGCATCATAGAAGGCGGAGAGGAAGACCCTCTTCGGTTCTTCTATTATTACATAATATAATGTATATAATATTCTTTTAGTTTGGGGTTTTAAGGTATGTGGGGATGGTTGCCTCGCACGAGTACATATGTATACTTGAGGGAATTATCTGCCATGACCTTAGGGGTGTGCATAGGAATAAGACATGGGGTGACATCGTATAGTAGTGTGAGGTATGTGGTCAATATTTTAAATAATAATGACAGCTTACTTTGCGATATCAGTGCGCAAGCATTTTCAATGTGCTTGAAAATGGTTGTGTTGTAATTTGATCTTTAGGAGTAATTAATTAACTGTTTAATTAGTTAAATCTTGAAGTCGGGAAGCATCCAATAAGGATGTCCTGTCACTTCTCTTCCATGGGAATTTGAGGAAGTGAGGGAACTTTATTATGTGTTATCCTTAGGACACAGGTCCATTGATCATTTTATATTATTGATTTAATGAGTCCGAGGGTGACTTGACAGATGTCAAATCGCTGACGGATAAAAGGGACATGGGTCCGCAACAAGGCTCGGCTTCCTTAAGTGGTAGCGCTCAGATTCTTTTAGTCATAAATGTCATAATGAAACTGAGTCTTATGAATATGACTTTTGTAAGACCATACAGCATCCTCAATGCATGGATTGTCAAATTTGTTTTGTAGGGTCAGGCAGGCAGGTTAATTTTCATTATTATTCGCCGCCCCTCTTTTCCGAGGTTTTGTAGGGCGGAAGTCCACTGTGTTAATGTTGTCGGTTTATTAATCTGCATTCACAACGACACATAAATTGCACAGCAGGCTATCCGGCATGACTGGACGAGTAGCTAATGTTTACTCCTCGTGTAGGTAGATGTTAGGGCAAGTAGGCTTCATCCTTGTTCCCAGAGGGACGAGGGATGTAGTGAAATAAGGTTGCAATGCAAAAATAGACCTTATTTCACTGTACCTTTTTAGGTTATACGTCGCATTTGCTTTTAATATTTTAAATTTAAAAGCAAATGGTTCGATAGAACGGCGGTTATTTATTTTTGTTTAGTTTTTCGAGAGTCGCTCCTAGGCCTGCGGGCCGGGCGCATCACTTGTGCATATTTATAAGTTACGAGTTAAATAAAAGAATTATCATGAAGAATGTGTTTTAAAATCGGTACCTTCACCATTCTTTACAATATCATAGTACAGGTCCAGATGCCTATATGCAACATATTATTGTCCCCTCATATATGTGTGGTTGCCGGGTTAGAATAGTGCCACTCCATGTCTTCCCGTGGATGTCGTAAGAGACGGCTAAGGGAATAAAGGCGTATAGTACTGTTAAGCGATGGGCTTGCAACCTGTCACTAATACACTGGTAAACATCTTAGCCTAAGTGTGCAAAATGTGGTTACAGAATTATCAAAAAGTTTTTAGAGTTGTGGTAATTCTGTAGCTCTGCCTACCCCACTCTGGGAATAAAGGCGTGAGTTTATGTATGTATGTATGCATTTATATATAATTTAATAAATAAATAAATAAATAAATAAATATATAATATTTACGGGCACAACATTCATTCACAGATTCGTTACGCCACTGACGATAAAAGATAACGATACGTGACTCCGTCGACGGACACGATTGTAGTGAAAACTGTGCACGTGTCTGTTTTACTGTTTTGAAATTACGAGGAAGTAAACGTTAAGAGAATCCGGTAGCACTTTGTAGAATAGAATCTTTACTACAGTAACATTTAAAAAGAGAATTTGTTACAGGTGCAAAAAGCATCAAAAGTAGCTAAGCAGAATTAGGCAGAATAACATGCTCAAAATTATCTACCCACAAGCGACGTATTCTTTTGACAATAGAGTCGAGTGCAGATCATTTTGAGCTCTTCGTTTGCGTAGCAACTTCTGCTGCTTACTGTATAATAATAAAAATAACACCTGCTACGATCCCGACAAAACTCTTTCGCTTCATCCACATTCATACATGTCAGTCATGCACGCACGTCGATTTCGGGTACTTAAGATTCGGCCCTTTTCCAGTATTTCTCCGATTTGATTCGAAAAAGTAGGGCCTAGGGCGGCCCCTTCCGACCCTTCCACTAATCTTCTTTCATCCATCCTTTCCAAATGGCCAAATAAAAATAAATATCATAAATGTAAAGATATACGGGTCCCCATAGAAGAGACGAATATTTCTTAGCGTTATTTGCTCGATCTTAGTACCTATTGTACGCTGGTACGGCCACGCGCGTTAATTTGGGACCCATTTCAAGAAAAATATGCTTGAAGTCGTCAATGCCATTAGAGATGTCAAGTGATCTGTAACTTTTAGGAAACTCAACGTTATTGTTGTAGAATGTCAGATTGACTTTGGACCTAAGGTGGGTACTAAATTAAATCTCGTGACTGTACAGTAAGGAAAACTGAAAGACTTTGTACACAGTGTAACAAGAGCGAAAAAGGTACATATTTCCGTTTCCCTTACTGTACGAAACTCTTCGGATGTGAGTCCGACTCGGACTTGGCCGGTTTTTTACTCGCTCAACGTACCTTTAGGCTAGTTACAGCTTTTTAACGTGTTCTAACGATTCATCCATCATCTTGCCTGGTAACGGGCTATCAACGCGAGCTTTAAGCACCTGAATAGAGCTTTCTCAACTTAATTAGGTGTCAATGGTACTAACCTTTCGTTCCGACCGAAAGCGTAAACAGGAAGAACGAAATATGCTCCGAATCAACTGTTTATATATACACAATAACATTATGTTACTAAACGAGAAGTTGTTAAAACAAACCTAATAACAATCGAAATAGAGTTTAAATTATGACTCAATCATAAGCGAGTTATGACATTTACAAAAATATTAGACGGAATGCAATAAAAGCTGCAATTCAGATAAAGCGAGCTCTACTCCGATAGAGATAAGGTATGTTTTGCTTTGAGCTTTGTAGTAAAAATAGCCGGCGAATATTTATTTTTTCTTGTGCAACAGTATGCCATATTGTGATTAATAAAGGTTTATCTTGCATATCTAACTACAACGAACCCCAGTAAGTATTACGACAGGAAGATGTAAAATATCATAAATGCGAAGGTGTGTCTGTTTGTTTGTTCTCCACGTTACAATCAAAACCATTTGAATTGAAATTTAGTACAATTTTTTTCAGTCAAGTAAATACCTAGAGTTAGAAAAAGAAATAGATAAACATTGATTCGGCTATTAAATAAGACAAAAAACACATACACCTGCCAATGAAAGTCGTTATTTTTTATGTATTCAACCAATTTAATTCCTAGGCGGGATATAGACTGCACTATGTCAAAGTGACTTTGTAAATAAAACACGCACTATCTGCTTTTTCTTCGAACTTGTCCGGACACACTGCCGTGCGTCTAGATCTTAAAAGATCTCTTACGTTTTAACCGATAACGTTGCTTGGAAAAAGTCCATAGGGGTCTAGTATAGGAAAAACGTTAGATAAAGGACCTTGCATGTAGTTGTATACAAAGTTCGTATGATATTTACGTCAAATTTCAAATATAGAATGTCGAACGGTATATACAGATATGTTACAACTATACATGCAAGAGCTCCTTTACTTAATTTTTTTACCTATAATCAACTTACAATCTGTACCTTTACCATGAGTTACAACTACCGTACTCGGTAGCGAGTCGAATGTTCTGTCCCTTGCACTCAATAAGAATACCGCGAGGTCTGCGAGGGACAGAGTTTTGACTCGCTAGCGGGTACGTTAATTGTAACTCATGGTAAGTGCACTGATAAGAGGAATGGGTCCTTTAGGGAAGGCCTTTCGTCCAGCCTTGGGTATGTTTTAACTAGTGACCGACCGAGACATGTTATTTTGCCGAAACCGAAACCGAACCTTTTATATAAAAAAAAAGTCCTTAAAAAGTCGTAAAAATGTTAGAAACCCGTTTTTTTCTAAAATTAATATCTCACCGACCTATAATTACAGGTTTCTACTTTCAAAGATTTATCACAATGAAATTTCAGCACAGTTACAGAGGTTCTGTTTGAAAATTTAACTACTACTAAAGTGAAAAAAATACATTATTTGTAACACAAAGTCAGCGATTTTTTACGATGTTGTAAGTTTCGGCGCGGCCGAAGGGTTCGGCCGTTTTTGGCCGAAACCGAAACTCGGGCCGAAACTTGATTTTTTGGCCGAAACTGGCCGAAACCGAAACCGAAACCGAAATTTCGGTCGGACACTAGTTTTAACTGACACGCATTTAAACCGAAGGTCGAATCGCCTCGGCTATAAAACTCGTATCATTGATAGTAGAACACACGTGACGCCAGCTCTGCCAAATGTCATAAACATTTCCTGGAACCGATTGTAACGCGCGGACGCAAGCCGGACTAAACGACCCACGACTCCGTCCATCAAGATCTGTACTAATATTATTAATACGAATGTACAGTAAAACACAACTGATTCGGCTTACCGATGTACCTGCGCAGATGTAAATTTTTCGAAGCGCAGGAACCAATCAGCGTTGCGTGGTTGTATTCTGTGCTATTATTGGTTATTAGTGACGCCATGTTGACGCGCGGCCGCGTGTCATTCAGTCAGCCGTCAAACGTACGTGAGTGAGATGGAAAAAATAGATGCCTTATAACTATTACGTACAAGTCTAACAGTGGGTTTTAATCGTGCTTTCGGAAATCATCGGAATCGTTGTTCGTGTCTGCGGGAACGAAGATTCACGACACGCCATATAAATTATGTTTTACTATTGTCTGTTATGCTTTCACAACTAAACCGTTGAACCGAATACAATAAAATTTGGTATAACGATAGCTCAAAGCCCGAGGAAGGATGGTTACTCTCTACGCGCGATAAACTAGTTCTTCGCGGACAGAGTCGCGAGGAACAGCTAGTAGTTATTGTTTTTGACATTTAATTCGAACGGCGGTGATATAGCGTTTGAGGGGAACTAGTTAACGATACTTATAATATGTAAATAGAAATTAAGATAAGAAAGATGACACAAAAATACATGATTCCAAATCACAGATATACAATAGATAATAGAATAGATAGATAATACACAATAGATAACGCAAATGCATCTACTTCGCGTGTCCGTTCGCGTTGTTTTTTCTTTATTTAGAAAATGATTTTACTCTTGAGTAACTCTTGCCCCGGGAGGGCGAAGATTTTATCGATGATGAAGCGAGTTCACCCAGAAAATGTCTATATGTTGTGTGTTAATCATACTCTATAATATAACATCTTACTAATATTATAAATGACAAAGTTTCTAGATGTAATTACTGTTTCCCACTGACCGCGTCTTCGTCCACGTAAATAGCAATAATTGCATATTTTTTTATAGCATGGAGAAGGCAAACGAGCACACAGGCATCTGGTGCCTGCTTCTCAAGACTACAATCCTAAGACTGCAAGTGCGTTTGCCAACCCTGAGGACTAAGATGGAGTGTCTCTATGCTAGTACAGTCACGAGATTTAATTCCGTTACTCTACAGAATATCACATTCGCAAAAGATCATACTAGCAAAATATCATATACGCATAACATCATACTAGCAAAACACGATATTCGCAAAACATGATATTTACAAATAGTCGGGTTTTGTTATAAAATCGTAGGTAGGTTTAGGTTATGTTAGATTTATAGCAGGCCCGGAGGGCCAAACTACACAGAAATAGGAGCTCCGCAGTAGCGGAGCTCCGTCGACACTGTCTAATTCATGTCTTAATAACAGTTAAGTTTTGCTAATGTGATGTTTTGCTACTATGATGATTTGCAAATGTCATGTTTTGCGAATATCATGTTTTGCAAATATGATACCCTACGACGGATTGACCAACCCACCTTAGGTCCAAAGTCAATCTGACATTCTACAACAAAAAAGTTGTTTCCTACAAATGACTTGACAAATCTCTAATGACATGACGACTTCAAGCATATTTTTCTTGTAATGGGTCCCAAATTAACGCTCGTGACCGTACACCGAAACATAACAATGCGAACGCTGCTAGAGGATAAGATTAGTGGTATTAATTTATATCGATCGCAACGGACAAGGTACTAGTACCACTACTTAAAAAAAAAACATATGTAAAGTACCCTATGTTTTAATTCTAGACTCGATTGATTCGACTCGATGAATTCTAGATTTACTATCATTCAGTCGTATATGCGAGGTTTAAATAACACAAACTTTTACTTTAAAATCGCATATTAATAATTCAAACCTAACACTAAGTTAACGAAAAATCACGCATCCAAAAAAAGTAAATGACGTTCGCTTTCATATCTATATTTGACTTTGCCAAAGAAATTAGGCAAATACATTTTCAGACACGCCATTCCCTCTTAGGTTCCAGCGAATTACAAAAACAGTAGACAAATGGACGGCGAATAACTTCCCGGCATCGGCAAATGTGTTTTCGTGTGGAAAACATTTTCTATTACATTAACATACGTAATCGTGCTATTAGAAATTGTCGGGACATTCATTACTTCATTTGATGTAAATTTAGGAAGTTGTTACGCATTCTTGAAGATTCTATTTCGTGTTGATTCAATATTTCAAAGAAATCAGCAGGAACGATGCCACGAACATTATTTTCATTATTCTTTAGGTACACTTTGGACCATGTCAAAGTGACGCAATCAATCAAAACGTAAGAAACTTCTTATGATTTATTTACAGTGTCATTTTGACATAGTCCAACGTGGCCTAGGAATCAAATTCCTTGACTGTGCAAGGTTGTTCGAGAATCAAATCTACGAGCACTTTATGAAAAACTAGCTTCTATCCGCGAATTCGTAATTCTGCCATCCCACGGGAACACTCACTTATTTCGGTATTAAAGACAGCCTATGTGCTATTCCAGACTATAATCATCAAGCGCTGTGCCAATTTCACCCAGATCCATTCAGCCGTTCTGGGGTGATTGAATAACAAACATCCATCCGTCCTTTCACATTTATAATAGTATAGCGACTCGCCCTCGCTTCGCAGCGGTTTATGTGAGTTTTCTGTAACACCCATACATAAATCAGAATTTATTATACATTAAAACCTTCATCTTGAATCACTATCCATTGATGAAATGAAACTGCATTAAAATCCGTTGCGTAGTTTGAAAGATCTAAGGTTACAGACAGAGGTACAGACGGCGCGGGAAGCGACTTTGTTTTATACTGTATACAGTCAAGGAAATTGATTCCTAGACCACTTTGGACTATACTTATGTCAAAGTGACACTGTAAATAAAATCATAAAAAGTCTCTTACGTTTTGATTGTTTACGTCACTATGACATAGTCAGAAGTGGTCAAGGATTAATTTGATAAAGACGTGCTTACTTATACTCGAAACATGGTACTCGTAATGTATATCGCCACGGGGACCACGCTATACTCCATTTATTTAGACACTTAACTATATGTACACAAACCGAACCACGTGGCTCTGTTTAACAGCCAATCAAAACGGTTTTGTCGATCGAACGTATCAGTTCTATTGGCTGACGAACCGTCACTTGGTTAATGTTTACATTAGCTAAGTACCTAAAT
Source organism: Acleris laterana (assembly GCA_963966035.1). NCBI lineage: Eukaryota > Metazoa > Arthropoda > Insecta > Lepidoptera > Tortricidae > Acleris > Acleris laterana. The sequence goes on along the minus strand of OZ014463.1, from coordinate 11,306,530 downwards.
AAATTAAGTATCGATTAACCTAGGAATAATATATAATAATAGGTTTATGACAGTTTATTGCTACCACGCTTGTTCTACACACGGTTTACTAACTCTACAACAAGAAAATAAGTGGCAATATGGGTCAGGCGCATAGCTCGAAGAACCGACGGCCGTTGGGGCAGAAAGGTTTTTGAGTGGAGACCACGACTTGGCAAGCGCAGCGTATGACGGCCGCCTACACGATGGACAGATGACCTAATAAAGGTACAGGCCGCTGCACCGTTTTCGCTGGAAATGTAAGGGGAGCCCTATATTCAGCAGTGGACGCCTACGGGGTGAAATGAGGATGATGAGGAACAATAATAAAACTAAAACGCTTTTAACAATCGTAAAAAGCGGAGTAGGTTTAAGGAGAGAGAGAAACGTTATCGATCGATGAATCGACATATTCAGCGTCACTATCCTCTGTGGTATTTTTTTGTGTTGTAGAGGAACACCAAAATTTGGGATAGAAGCTTTCCGCCTACATCTCGATATGGCTAGGTAGCTGATACGACCAGATCGCTTTGTGACTACATCTCGATCTGACTACATCGCTTTTTGCCAAGATCGCTATACGACCAGATCACTTTACGACAGCATCTCAAAAAGTCCGAGTCGCTAAATGACCACATTGTTTTTTTCACCTTATGTCTGTCTTAGCAATATTGACGGAGCCCCGCATGGCGGGGCTCCTATTCCTGGGTTATTTGCCCTTCGGGCATTTGAAGTTACCTAACGAACCTAACCTACCTAGTAACGCAAACGAAGTAGTCATTTTGCAACTCGGACTTTTAGAGATGTAGTCGCAAAGCGATCTGGTCGTATTACGATCTAGGCACAAAGCGATCTAGTCAAATCGAGATGTAATTGCAAAGCGATCCGGTCGTATTTGCTACCTAGTCCTAACGAGATGTGGACCGAAAGCTTCTATACCTATCTAATATTTACCATCTGATGTGTAGAACAAGAAGGTATAAGGTACTTTGATTTAGGTGATGAGAAACGTAAGCTACATTTTTATGGACATTGGACAGCTATACGCGATTTAAGCTCCGCTACACAATCCTCTTAAGAAACCCTATGATAAGTTTCGCACTACCAGGGGTCCGCAGCCGATTTACTGTCATTAAGTACAAAAAGAAATTCGTCCACTTGAATTGACCATTTGGAATTTTGACCAAAGTGTAAATCTGATAAAATGTAATTATGACCAAATTTATTTTCGGTAAAAATGAATTAAGTCTGAAATGAATTATGTCCATTATAAAAAATGTGCAAAATTTAATACGCACAAAGTGAATATTGTCTAATTTTATTTGAGAACGTAATGTAAATTTAAGTACAAGTATTTCAAATGGTAATACTTCCAAGTGAACATAAATACAAATGGTTATTATTCCTGTCGGCCTATATTAAGTTTGGACAATTTTACCAGAGGACATGATTCTATTTTGGACAATATTCTGGATGGAAAACTATCCTAATAGTTATATTTCAATTTAGCATTTTTTCCGATTTGACGACTAATTCTCTGTGGACGAATTTCTTTTTGTACTTAATGACAGTAAATCCGTTTATCGTGTGACAAAGTTTGGATAAGGCATCCGTGACCTTCTGACACGTAAATAAGTACGAGACTGACGGACGCTTTATCCACATTTGAGACACGATATAGACGCAGCCATACTAAGATTGCTCTGCGTGTCACCGTCACGCATTTCAGCCGTCCCTATTGCTCGTATCGCAAAAACCTGCGCTTGCGCCTGCGTGACATCATACCGGCGCGATGGCTCACGGGGCGTCGCCCGCGCTATGTTCTTGACAGCTCTGTTGCTGGATGCGATAAACGCGATGCGTTAAACTCGTGTTATGGCTGCCTTTATCGCGGTGGATAAAGCATCCGTCACCTTCACACTTACATACTAGTCCAAAAGTGACAGATGTTTTATCTACATCAATAAACGACAATAATAGGCCCGCTGATCGCAACTCCTGCGCAACTTATAACAATGTAATAATGGGAAAATACGCACAATAATGGAATAGTTGCCGCTGCCGAATTTGTATACGTGGAATTTCATTACCAATTCTTCCGTTACTTCCTGTTAGATTAGGTGGTACGGTCACGAGCGTTAATTTGGGACCCATTTCAAGAAAAATATGATTGAAGTCGTCAATGTCATTAGAGATGTCAAGTCATTTGTAACTTTAAGGTAACTCAACCTTATTGTTGTAGAATGTCAGATTGACATACTAAAAGTTAAGATGACACTAATTTTAAAAGTTAAGATGTCACTAATTTAACCTTGTTTTGAATACTTAGAAACGGTATTTTGACATTATCTATTTCAAATCGGACCTCTTCCAGAATCCTCATTATAAACGAACAATGAGAACAGATAAGTCCTTAATGGCTTGTTTTATTTAGCTTTCTGCTTATAACATAAATAACATTCATTTAGCGACCATTCTGACCTATAATCAAAACAATACATTTACTTCATAATTTTTGTAATCATAACAAAACCAATCAGATTTTTTCCCTTAAAACGTCATTCGGAATCTGTCCAGACGTTCTCCGTTCGTCCGAAGCGCTTATCAACAAACACTATGTAATTTTTAACCGACTGCCGAAGGAGGGTGTTTATCAGTCTATGGTTGTTCCTTTATTGCGTCCTAGAAACAAAACGCGTCGACCGATTTTGAAGATTCTTATAACAACCTTTTAGGTCTGTATTAATAATTTCATCTTGGCTGAGCTACCCGTCACAAGATACGTCAAAGTAAACGTCAAACCATAGAACACTGTCACTTTTGACGCATCTCGAGACGAGCTTTAGAGTTAAGATTAGTTTATTAATACGACCCTTAATGTCTTATCTTGTGTCACTAAAGATATGACGCTATATTGTAAAAAAGAAAAAATGCTTAAAGTAGACGAACTATGCCAAGTGGGGTACTTAAAAATCATCTTTAGGTATCTTTCATACATACATACATACATACATTAAATCACGCCTGTTTCCCAGGGGCGTAGGCAGAGACCACTTCTTTCCACTTGCTAGGATCTTGACAAATTTCTTTCGCTTCTTCCACATTCATACATCGAGTCATTGTTTAATTTTGAATGATCATTTAAGATTTATAACGATTTAAAGTAGGAGAGCAACAGTCAGGTTTTTTAAAGCTTGCTCTTTCTACTTATACCTATAGGTACAAACATAAAATCACGCCTGTTTCCCAGAGGGGTCGGCAGAGACCACTTCTTTCCTCTCGCTAAGTACGATCCTGGCAAATCTCTTTGCTTTTCTACTTTATAGGTAGAAAGTGTCTCGAGATATATAGAAAACGCAAGGCAAAAGCTTAGGCATGTTATTATACAGCACTAAAGTTTATTAAAACAGGCTTATAACATAGATCCCGGTCTAGACTGTTTGTTTGGACATCGATCGGTGCACAGACACAGCGGCGCCGGTCGGCGAACGCGGATGCTATCTCACGAGGCGCATCCGGAAGCGATGCAGTTAAATGCAGTGGCTATGGAATACTATTATTTATTTATTTATTTATTATGAAAAAAAGATGAAATTACATCATATACGAGTATAGGAACATATGTCCCACAAAACCGTTTGCACAGTTTGACTGTGGAATCGAGCAGTCTCTACTCTCTTATTATTAAGAATATAAATCTATAATGAATCTAAGCACAATAAAGTATCCTAAATTACTATATGTTTTACAGCTTTCTACCAATCTTTGCTTTAATGGCTTCCTGCTTGATGTCAGAGGGCAGGCTGTTGAGTATATAGGGTAGGCGTTTCTGGAGACACCTATCGCCGTAGTAATTAAAGACCCTAAGTTATATTTTGTTAAGGTATTTATTTTTTATATAAACCATCGTATTTCATTTTCAATTATCATCGGTTGACCGTAAGGCCAGCCAGTTCGGAGCAGACCCTTACAGGTTCTGAACTCCTGGTAATAGGATGAATAAACACTCTCATCTGAATGATAGTTAAATTAGAACAGCTTGACGAACTGAATTCCGTCTAGGAGACTTGACTCGCCGTTGATCGTCGCATCGTTTTCTGGATCAGGGTAGTGATTCTCTTATGGCTGATTTACATTGGTCCAGCAAAAGCATTCCAGTAGAAGTACATTGCGCCGTTACTATAGCTGTCGCATCAAACGTGAAAACCAACTCGTCAATGTACTTCTACTGGCAAGCTTTTGCTGGACCAATGTAAATCAACCATTAACAACAACGGTCGGACGGACGGAATGTCCAAGCGGCGAGTTTAAGTAGTCCCGCCAGTGCAAACAAGACATATTTTGGTTTTTGCCGATGGATCGAACGTATTGACGACGCGCTGGCCTAGTTGGTAGTGACCCTGCCTACGAAGCTAGCGGTCCTGGGTTCAAATCCCGGTAAGGGCAGATATTAGTGTGATGAGCGCGAATGTTTGTTCCTGAGTCATGGATGTTTTCTATACATATATTTAAGTATATATTTCTCTATATAAGTATTTATATCGTTGTCTAGTACCCATAATACAAGCCTTGAGCTTAGTTTGGGACTAGTTCAATTGGTGTGACATTGTCCCCTGATATTTATTTATTTATTTATTTATTTTATAAGGCTGGTTAATTGAAAATGCACGCGCTAAAATGTGTTTTGTTCGCTCCGACTGGACTGAACTTGCCGCTGCGATTTCGCTCGTTCGTCCGCCCGTCCGTTGTTTTTGAGAGAATAACTCCCCAGGAGTTACTGGATAGAGAATAGTGGAGAGGGCTCATAGAGGCTTTTGCCCAGTAGTGGGACTTGACAGAAACGGTTAGATAAGTAAATAAGTAAACCAAGGTTTTAAACTTGAAGCGTATAACCGCCGCAACAAACAGAAACCATGACTTTGAAACGTAGCATATTCTAAATAATTTTTTTTTACACTATTTAAGATATATCTCTTTACAAATTAACTAAGGGTCTTATTAGTAAACATCTTAGCCCAATTGTGCAAAATGTGGTTACAGAATTATTAACAAGTTTTTAGAGTTGTTAGTAATTCTGTAGCTCTGCCTACCCCACTCTGGGAATAAAGGCGTGAGCTTATGTGTGTGTGTATGTGTCTTATTAGTAAACTGATTTTGGTTGAATTTAATTGTTTGACTGAAATATAGAACTCAAGTCATTACTCTAACCAGTATTTTATAGTCCGTTACAGATGTAGTGAATAATCCTTTCCCTTCGTTTTTTGTCGGATAAGTTCGTATTTATCTATATTTCTCAATTAGCTTCAGGACCCGTCAATAAGCCAACTGAGAAAGCAAGATAAATACGAAATTATCCGACCAAAAACGATGGGAAAGGATTGTTCACTACATCTGTACTGACGAAACGTAAAACAATGAAGACAACAGGAAATGTGTCCTCGCAGCAGTGAAACGGACTCTGGCTCAGGAAAAAGGCTGTGGATCAGACGCCGACAGCGTTGATTTTCAGCCAGTACCGACAGTGACTCACGGAACGCTGTACAAACATACTGTTGAATAATATCCTTAATAGAACTAGTGATATAAAGGAAAATTAACAAGCGAAATCCGCTTTTAACTAGTATAGTTGTACTTATGTACACAATAGACAGCTGCGCAGAAAAGCCGGCCTCAGAAACATCTGCAATATCTCCAAATACCGAATTTAAAGGCACGGTCGTGTCGTCTCTTGCAGATGATTCTATAGCTGCATAAGAGCGAAAGGAATGACTAAGTAGAGCAAACGTTTTCATTTTCTGCCGCAAACGTCACGGTCACGACTCGTTAGCAACGCTGTCCGATATTCAAATTCCTACGCTGCCCTCCTAAGCCAATAAGCAGTATGTTAAATTCAATCAGCAAAGCAGTTTCAATTCTACATCGTTAATAATAAAGTTGATATTACTACAGGAGGTTTATCTTAGTTACTGCGTTATTGCTTAGGATGGCAGTACGGTTATGGCTTTCGACTGCTATTTATTGGATACTTTAGTTTAAAATGCGATTGAAGTTAAACTGGAAAGGATATTGTTGGGAGTTAAGGGCCATTGTATAAATATTTCAATATATCTAAGGTAGTATTAAGAACGAACTTAATTAAGAGAATATACCGCGGGGCAAATGCATAACCACATAGACATGGATAGACCACACACAATATCCCATTGACCTACACTAGGCTGAGCCTGTATCTTGGGGTCCAGTGAGCCGGTTTAATGATGGAACAGGATGAACCTAAAACGGACAAAAGTATGAGGAACATAAATAAATAATTAAATATCAATCTTACACAAGTGTACCTACTAGTCCCAAATTAAACTCAAGCCTGTGGTACATTGGTATATGAAATAAAATAGTAAATAAAAACACAAGAAGAAGACGAAAGCCAAAAAGAAAATGGATAGATTCCATCACGAATGACCTGAAGATATATTCTTCTCGCTAAAACCTAATTACTTGTGACATGTCTTCTTATTGTGAAAGTTATGACAGCTCTTATTTACTTTACAGAAATGGCGGCTGAGTTAAAAACGATACGATAACGCGTCATAAGCATTTGGGTTTTGCCAAGTAGAATAAAGCCCCTGGAAAGCTGCAATGATTCTGTCGCCGAAAAGATGGACGGATTAAGCACGGCTTTTTTTGAGTTTTGTTTCAAGTTCATAGAATAGTAGTTGTATTAAAGTTGATTTTAAAATACAGTTGTATTTTGAGTTACTACTGTTTTGATCTAGCAGTGCGAATTTATTAGAGAAAATAAGAAAGGCAGATCCCACCATCAGAAGGAAGTAAAACATGCCAAGGTAGAGAGAATGCATACGACCACATTAATAAGAAGAAAGAAGCGAAAGAGAATTTGTCAGGATCGTACCTAGCGTACCAAGTGGAAAAAAGTGGTCTCTGCCTACCCCTCTGGGAAACAGGCGTGATTTAATGTATGTATGTGTGTAAGATCTTAAACTATGAATTCTTCAAACATTATGCAATTTCAATAAAAAATGTTGTTATAACCTTGATAATTACATGTCGGTAACGAGATACTGATAAACTTTATCAGTACTAGGTATTTAAACGCAAGCGACGTTTATAAATAATACATTAAGACATCTTAAACTAAATATATAACTATTGATGATTTTCTTCGATGCCCACTCTTCTCAATAGCTACTAATAAATAAGATTTGGGCTCATTAAATATGGGTTTTGTGTTCTAGTTCCTGGCAGAATATCAACTTAGCAGTTCTGTTTTAGCAATGCAGTTGTCTGCTAGCTGTCTGCAATGCTGTCAGCGTGAAGTACAAAATATTTGTAATTACAAAGCATCCAATACTAATCTTAGGTGTGATTGTGAGATCAAAATTGTTTCGTTATCAATTCATCAAGGTAGATTCTACCTAAATTTTATCACGTTTTGATGAGTATCAATAAAATCATTGATGCAATAAACCTACGTCTTACAGTAGAACACAACCGATATGGCGTGTCGTGAATCTTCGTTCGCGGAGACAAGAACAACGATTCCGATGATTTCCGAAAGCACGATTAAAACCCACGATCAGACTTGTACGTAATAGTTATAAGGTGCAAATTAAATTGCATCTATTTTTTCCATCTCACTCACGCACGTTTGACGGCTGGCTGAAAGACACGCGGTCGCGCGTCAACATGGCGTCACTAATAACCAATAACAGCACAGAATACAACCACGCAACGCCGCGCTGATTGGTTCCCGCGCTTCGAAAAAAAGTCATCTGCGCAGGTACATCGGTAAGCCATATCAGTTGTGTTTTACTGTACCTATAAGCTAAATTTTGCTCCTGCTTAGAATACGGAGACGGTATGGAATCGCAGTGACATACCGTCTCCGTATTTTTAGCAGCGGTGTGGTCGCACCATTAGCCATCCTCACGAGTAGGTACGTAAGTATAACGCTTTATATCATTATATGGATCTTATGAGTTTTTTTTCGAGTCACTGATTTATTTTCAGCGATAGAACACGACGACGACCACTCGAGGACGGTTCGATAAGCCTAGCCTGTAGTGACCATGCCTACGAATCTGGTGAGACCCGTTTTGATTCCCGGGTGAATATGTATTGTCTTGGTCATCAATGTACATATTTACATACATACATACATCAAATCACACCTGTTTCCCAGAGGAGTAGGCAAAGACCACTTTCTTTCCATTTGCTACGATCTTGACAAATTTCTTTCGCTTTTTCCACATTCATACATCGAGTCATACACGCACGTCGTCGGTTTCAGATACTTAAAATTCGGCCCTTTTCCGGTATTTCTCCGATTTGACTTGAAAAACTACGCCTAGGGCGGCCCCTTCCGACCCGTCCACTCACTTTCGATCTGTATATCTCTTTCGTCAATCTTCTTTCATCGATCCTTTCCAAATGACCGAACCATCGAAGCATGCCCTTTTCAATCTTAGTCACTACATCTTCTTTTATTCCACATTTCTCTCTGACTTTTTCATTCCTTACTACATATTTATATACCTAAGTAATAATTTCTTCAAATTGAGTTGTGTGACATTGTCCCGTGATATTTTTTATTTTATCAATACATATTACGACCTATCCGCCTCCGGCTGCGTCCTTCCCCGCAAAAACATACACGAAACTGTGCCACATATTATCTTGCGGAAATGTACCAACAATGTTAAATGTTGGTCAGATACGAGAAAGCGTGCGTGGGTCATTATCAAGATGTTACATTATAACAACACTTTCGCGTTTCCGGAGTTTTCTTGAATCAATTATTGGAACACTTTCTAGAGAGCACTATGACTTGGAAAAAGCGAAGCAATAAAAATATAAACGAAATTGCTGGCAATAGGGTATAATTATACCGTGGCTAAAGTAATCGGTCGGCTATCAAAATAATATCTCGCTCTGACGAAAATTCGTCTAGGGAAAAAGATATGTACTTATTACTAAAATATGTTTCAAGGTTTTTGCCTGGGTAGTGATTCTCTCAACAACGACGAACGAGTGAATGTCCTAGCGGCGAGTTTAAACAGTCCCGTCAGTGCGAACAAAACATATTTTAGCGCGTGCATTTTCAATTTAGCAGCACGATTTCTGCGGATGGATCGAACGTGTAAGGCTGCTTAATTGAAAATGCACGCGCTAAAATTTGTTTTGTTCGCTCTGACTGACGGGACTACTTAAACTCGCTGCTGCAATTTTGCTCGACCGTCCGACACCGTCCGGTGTTTTTGAGAGGATAACACTCCTGACGAGAATTCGTCTAGAGAAAAAGGTATGAACTTATTACTAAAATATCTTTCAAGGTTTTCACCTGCCCTCTATTTCACCACCGTGATAATGACAGGTGACAGGTGACATTTCAGTGTACATGGAGTAGCTTATATGCATCCCAGGGATGTGGAAACTTGTCAACTCTGCAATATATACCGAATTGTTACCAGTCACCTGTCATTGTCAGGATGGTAAACTAGGGGGCTGGTGTTATGCCCATCAGAGGGGTTATATTATGATATGGCTATACAGTTCTTTTTACGGTGAGTGAAAAGGACGGAGCTATATAATAGCAGTTAGATAACTGTCCTTTTCTCTCAGCGTAAAATGAATTGCACAGATACGTCGTAATAACCCCCCTGATCTACTTAGAAAAACAGATAAAATATACTATTATTGCTTCACACGCTGCATTTTATTAAAGGGCACGTTTTGTACTTTCGATTGCACAGACATTTCTTAATTTCAGATTCTGTATTACAACCAAAGATAGGAATCAGGAAATAAAATAACTAATCTTAACTAATTTGAACGCGTTTCCGTATTGTTAACGTTTAGCTCTTATTTACTTGAGAGTAACTGCGGCCGAGGTGAAAACAATACGATAACACATCATAAGCAATATTATTGTTTTATTGTGTCGTATACAGAGGCCCTGGGGGCCTAATATGGCTGCGTCGCGTGACAAATTGTTGATAAAACATCTGTCACCTTCTGTCACGTAAATAAGTACGACAGTGACTTATGCTTTATCCACATTTGACACGCGATATAGATTTACCTACAACTATTTACTTAACACAAGTTTTAACGATTGCGGGCCTAGTGTGGCTGCGTCTATATCGCGTGTCAAATGTGGATAAAGCATCCGTCACTCTCGTACTTCTACGTGTCAGAAGGTGACGGATGCCTTATCCAAACTTCGTCACGCTATAAACGCAGTTAGGACCCCTGGTTCCCAGCAAATTAGTTAGAGCAAAAACATATACGAAACCCTAAAAGAATCTTAACCTTTTTGTACTATCAGACCATTGGAACCTTGATCCACCATAGAACTGTGTCACAGAGACGTTATGATTCAAGTCATAAGAAGTGTCAAACAAATTGTTTTATAATGTCACTGTGACACCGTTCTATGGTGGGTCAGGGTTCCATTGGGCTGAGAGTAACTTCTATCTTGAACTTAGAATAGGGCAATGCAGTCTATGATTTAATTATTTCTAAGGTTTGACTATTGCAGAGAATGTTCCAGAACTTCTAGATCTAGATCATATTGGACGCTTAAGGCCGCTAACACAAACACTAGTTTGTAAGGTTCCATCAGAATTTGTTTTTTATTGGCGAAATCTTCAAGGACAAAATTTGTCCTCACCTTAAAAGCGACAAGGTCTTAGAGTATATTTACATATGAAATCTGATCATGCCATCGCGTTGTTTATGTAAACGCTTGCAGTTCGGAACAATAAAACATTTTTACAACACAACGTAAAAAGTTGGAATTATATTTTAAAACTTTACAGTTGAACATGATAACTTTTCAAAATAATGTGTATTATTATTATTAACTAGCTTCTGCCCGCGACTCTGTCCGCGTGGAACTCGTTTATATCGTAGCTCCATACAAATTTCCACCCTCTATTTCACCCCCTTAGGGGATGAATTTCGGGAAAAAACTATCCTATGTCCTTTCCTAGGATTCAAACTATCTTTGCACCAAATTTCAACTACATCGGTTTAGCGGTTTAAGCGTGAAGAGGTAACAGACAGACAGACAGACACACTTTCGCATTTATAATATTACTATGGATTACATATTTCCCTCCGTCTATCCCTCTGTTCGTTCGCTAAGATCTTTCAAACTCCGCAACAGATTTCAATGAGTTTCATCAATAGATGGAGTGATTTAAGAGGATGGTTTTTATGTATAATAAATTCTGTTTTATGCGTGCATAAATTATGTGCACAGGTGTTACAGAAAACCAAAACGTAGCGAGGGCGGGTCGCTAGTAGGTATATATATCATCACTACATAGTATAAAACAAAGTCGCTTCCCTCTGTCTGTCCCTATGTATGCTTAGATCTTTAAAAGTACGCAACGGATTTTGATGCGGTTTTCTTTAATAGATAAAGTGATTCAAGAGGAAGGTTTTTATGTATTATAGATACTGTTTTATGTACGGGTTTTACAGAAACCGAAGCGAAGCGAGGGCGGGTCGTCAGGATAAGAAAATGTTGAACTAGATATCATATAACTACATTTACGAGGTGTAACTGTGTGCGAGAGGTCTTATTACAATGGTCGACGATATACGCATCAGTACAAATGTCCAATTTACAATGACTAACCTCTTATCTCGACTACGATGCCGTTATATCAGACAATGCGTGCCGTCCCTGTCGCGCCCCGTGGGAAAGAGACGCCCTCTGTTCCAGTTTTAGAAGTGCGATGCAGATGATTCATTCGTAACATAACGCGACATGTTTCGTACATTTGATTGTATCATCGTTGCGATAGAGAAAGGTCTAGAATTCGTTTCGTTTGTTTACGTTATCTAAGGACGGAACGCAAATAAAAATGACGAGGTATTACGGCTTATGTTTTTACACTATCTTTACACACTGACGTGTCCGCGATATTTATTTCCATATTCAATTACTTTTCGTCGTAATGTATTGCGGGTCAAAGCATTCGTCCTAGCCTCGTTGCGGGTGGTAGGACCTTGTGCAGGGTCCGTCCGGATCGCTACCACCGTCTCATCCATTAACCTACCGCCAAACAGCAGTGTTCGCATTGTTGTGTTCCGGTTTGGGGATAAGACAGCCGGTGAAATGACAAGCATAGAGGCATTCCATCTTAGTCCTCAGGGTTGGCAACGCATTTGCAGTCTTAGGATTGCATTGCAGTCTTGTGAATGCGAATGTCTATGGGTCACCGTTTCCATTTACCATCAGGTGGCCTGTGTGCTTGTTTGTCTTCTCTGTGCCATAAAAAAACCTCGTATTTTAGTAAGGTTGTAATTGCAACATAGACCTATAAACTTTGTTTACAGTTCCCATTACTCAGTCACTTTACATATAGCTACGCTCTTATTTGTACTTATGAAAGGACCAGAGGGCCCAGACAAGATGCACTACGCTAGCTAGCGTTTCTCTTCGTTTAGTTTTTAAACCAATCGCGCCACTGGTAGATCACGTGACACGAAAAGTCACGTGATCTACCAGTGACGCGATTGGTTTAAACAACAACAAAGTTTGTTACGGTATCTATGTCTGAGACTACGTTGAGTGGCACCCAATTTGGGGCATTATACAATAAAACTATTGTATAATGCCGTTTAGTTGTTATTCTATATTAATTCCTCGCTGTATTTTATTTTCTTATTGTTTTGCACCAAATAAACAATTTTCTTCTTCCGAACGATAGGGTACCTACGATAATTGATATACAGGGTGTCTCATTCAAATCGGTCAGTATGGGAAAGTCTGAAACTGTAAGACATACGAAGATTTGTTCTTAGGAACCATGTCACCGATTTTGATAAAAAGAAAAACTGCATTCATACATTTGAAAAAAAAAACTATACCCAGCTAGGGAATAAGCCCGGTTATTTTGAAAAAATAAATTTACACTATTTCTATTCAGATATCGATTGTGTAGGTCTTAAGCAGTAAATGTTTCTAAGAAACATGATGTTTAGAATGAATAAAATGCATTGTTTTCACATACTTTAATTTATCATAGTAGGTGTTTGAAGTGACCACGTTTTTTTTCAATACAATATTCAACACGTTTAGGTAAAAACAATTTTACATGCCTGAACTTGTTGAATATTGTAACGGTGGTCACTCCGAACATCTATTAAAATAAATTAAAATTATGTGAAAACAATGCATTTTATTCATTTTAAACATCATGTTTCTTAGAAACATTTACTGCTTAAGACCTACACAATCGATATCTGAATAGAAATAGTGTAAGTTTATTTTTTCAAAACAACCAGGTTCGATTCCCTAGCTGGGTACAGTTTTTTTTTCAAATGTATGAATGCAGTTTTTCTTTTTATCAAAATCGGTGACATGGTTCCTAAGAACAAATCTTCGTATGTCTTATAGTTTCAGACTTTCCCATACTGACCGATTTGAATGAGACACCCTGTATATAGGTACATAGGTATGTATAGTCCTGTAATGTCCATTCTTATAACGACAACTGGCCCAATAAAAGCTCATTAAATCCGTCAAATCACTTTGCACAGTCGGCTAAAAATATGGTCTACCACACTACAATTGAAGTTCATTTGCACGTCATAATATGACAGTGACAAATATCAACCTTAGTGATAAAGTGATAATTAAAGCGCACAAAAACTTTTGTCAAAACTGGTAGTCCAGTTTATGTATGTTTAGATCTTTAAAACAACGCAACGGATTTTGATGCGGGTTTTTTTAATAGATAGAGTGATTCAAGAGGAAGGTTTATATGTATAACAAATTCTGGTTTATGTACGGGTGTTACAGAAAACTCACATAGACCGAAGCGAAGCGAGGGCGGGTCGCTAGTTTAATTATAAATTCAAGATCGTGTCTTAAGGGCCATAATTCCCGCATTATAAAACACTGACTCATCCATCGATGCCATAGGAATCTGCAAATTCCATTCCTTTGCGTTCATGAGAGCGTTTGGCTTCTGCAATTAAGTACTGGTTTTATAAGGAGCTTTAGGTGAATCACTGAGGGTGCACTTGCGTATGTGTGTGAGGAATACATTCCGTCATACACATACGATCAACATCCATAGAACCCTGTCATAATGACAGCGTCAAGCCACAGGATTGAAATTAAGTTAAAATAATCTTTGGCTTTGGTTTGGTTTGGTCTTTGGTGGAGTGACTAAGATTGAAAAGGGTATACTTCGATGGTTCGGTAATTTGGAAAGGATGGATGAAAGAAGATTGACGAAAGAGATATACAGATCGAAAGTGAGTGGACGGGTCGGAAGGGGCCGCCCTAGGCGTACTTTTTCGAGTCAAATCGGAGAAATAATGGAAAAGGGCCGAATCTTAAGTACCCGAAACCGACGTGACTCGATGTATGAATGTGGAAGAAGCGAAAGAAATTTGTCAAGATCGTAGCAAATGGAAAGAAGTGGTCTCTGCCTAACCCTCTGGGAAACAGGCGTGATTTAATGTATGTATGTAATCTTTGGTTTTGTACGACAGCGTTCCATAGTTGTTAACTGTATCAAGACGTGCGTCAGAGGACTCAAAAGAGATGCGACAAGATGTGTTTTTTTTTTTTTTTTTTTTTTTATTATGGCATAGAGATGACAAACGAGCACACAGGCCACCTGATGGTAAGTGGAAACTGTGACCCATAGACATTCGCATCACAAGACTGCAGAGCAATCCTAAGACTGCAAATGCGTTAATTGCCAACCCTGAGGCCTAAGATGGAATGCCTCTATGCTAGTCATTCCACCGGCTGTCTTATCCCCAAACCGGAACACAACAATGCGAACACTACTGTTTGGCGGTAGGTTAATGGATAAGACGGTGGTAGCGATCCGGACGGACCCTGCACAAGGTCCTACCACCCGCAAACCCGTGATGTAGTTTAAGAAATCTAAGCGAACAGACAGCGGAAGCGACTTTATTTTATACTATGTCACGGTAAGAAAATGTTCGTCACTTTTCGACGCTACTTCAACGCTGTGAAGGTATCCAAAAGTGAAGAACCTTTTCTTACCGTGACTACTTATACAAAGATGACATGTTCATATTATGCCATTACTTATAAACGTGGAAAAACCGTGGGGTAGCTAAACCATGCTTTGGGCTTATCTGTCATTGTGACATTTGAATTTGACAGATAAGGACCAAACATGGTTTTAGTACCCCACCGTTTTTCACGTAAGGGCACTAGTCTTTTTTGGTCGGTGGAAAGCTTGAAAAGAGACAGGTCAATTTCTGACCATCTTCCATTGTTTTGAGTTGTGCCGCTATACAACCACACTCAAACCTCTCGTGATACAGTTATAACAGTTCTAACTAAATGATCTTTTAACAATTTCAATGCCCGACCCTCCTTATGGGGTCACTCTTGTATCAAAATCAGTGAGCCGGGTAGATCAGGCGAGGCGAGTCTGGTCATTGACCTTGTCCAATTCACGTTTATGATAAGGGGACCCTTAATCAGTGTTAATAAGTTAATAGGTTTGTTTAGAGTTTAAACGCGCTTTAGTAGTTGCCGATCTAATAACAGTCGGCGAGTCAAAGGTAAAAACAAGATATTAGAGATAACCTAGGACCTTGTCCGCGAGTAGGGCAGCCGTGGTCAAGGATCGGAAAAACGCCTGTCATTTCGAAAACATAACGCTGTTCCGTACAGCAGAGACTTCTTTATGATGTTGTTTTTTTTTTTATTAGATATTTCAACTATCTTAACATAATTTAGGTATAATTATTCAGCGAAAATTTTATTAATTAATGACACCGGAATGGTTATGCGAAAAAACGGTTTCGCCAATCAAAAATATTTTATTTTTTTTTCAAAATTTTCACTTGTGAGTGAGTCCATAACGACGTGAATTTTAGGACACATTTCGAAAAAGTTCGTTCACAGTCTACGGACATCATTGGGGAATATTTAATCGTTGGTATATAAAAGTAGAGACCATAGGTCAATTGGTGTGACATTGTCCCCCTGATATTGATATATTTCTTTATTTTACTTTCTAGTACAGTCACGGAAATTAATTCCTAGTCCACTTTGGACTATGTCAAAATGACACTGTAAATAAAACCATAAGATGTCTCTTACGTTTTGATTGATTAAGTCACTTTGACATAGTCCAAAATGGCCCAGGAATTAATTTCCTTGACTGTACAACGTCTGGCCCTATCCGTGGAACGCAACGACCGCGTGCCTCTGACTCATCGTCACCGCGACTGTCGCTGCGCGTGCGCCGATTCTTTCGGCGCTGGAACAAGGCCGCGGTTATTATCCGACGTAACGCGCCGTAATCAGCGACCTTTGTGAGGTCACATTCTTATACGTTCTTCAGTTGTCGCATAATTTTATTATTGATTGGGAAGTGATGTTTATTTGCATCTCATTTATTTTCAACCCCCCCCCCCACGCAAAACGGGTGTTATAAGTTTGTCTTGGAAGTATCTGTGTGTCTGTCTGTGGCAACGTAGCTCTTAAGCGGATGAACGGATTTGGATGCGGTTTTTTTTATTTGAAAGCAAGTTTTCTAACGGCGGTACTTAGACATGTTTTATCAAAATCGGTCCAGCCGTTATTGAGATCTTGAGCTCTTAGGGGGTTAAAAGAACCCGATGTAACGGCGACACCAACTTTAAGAGCTCATATCTCTTCAAATCAAATCAAATCAAATCAAAACATTTATTTTACATAAAACATGGTGTATAGTTACATACAGGTCTTAAGATTAATAGTTTCGTATCACATGTTTTGCCGCCAAAGCAGCATGTAAAATTTTATAAAAGTGTTCAATATTTATGTTATGTCATATTATGAGAATTTATGTCATAAACAGATTTTATTAATTAAATGTCAATTAAAAATAATGGAAATACAGATTTTCCTAAAACTAATAACAATTAAAAGCATGTCAACCTAAGTTCAAATATAATTACATAATACGAGTATAGAGGGTAGTTTCAAAGTCATGTTCATGTCCAATACATTTCAATAATCATTGTGACCGTCGTTTAAATACTCATCCACCGAATAAAAGCATTTCTTTACAAGCCAAATTTTGAGATCCCGTTTAAATTTATTTAGAGGCAGTTTTTTTAGTGTTTCAGGTAACTTGTTATATACAGTTACGGCCATACAGTATGTGCTCTTACTATATAACTTAGTATGTTTGGCGGGTATTACTAGACGGTCCGGATACCTAGTGCGATAGCTACAAGTATCTTTACAAGTTTTGAAGTAGTCTGGATGACATTTAACGAAGAGTAATAATTCATACAAATACATGGCTGGAGCAGTTAGCAAGCACAATTCTATGAATAACGGACGACATGAACACATTGCATTTACGTTACATATTGCTCTGATACACTGCTTTTGCGATATTAGAACTCGTTTGACATGGTGCGAATTTCCCCAAAGAAGAATACCATATCTGAGCAAAGAGGACACATAGCCGTGATACGCCTGAATAGCAGCATCTTTAGTGCAAGTTCTTGCAAGCCGCCATAATGCGTAAGCAAAAGAATTTATCTTACTGCACACTTTGTTTATGTGACCCTCCCAGGAGCATCTATTTGTCTTAAACAGCTAAACCAATTTTCATGAAATCTTGCTAAGAACCATCCCGATTAATGTAGCTTTATTTAACTTTATAATAGATTTATTTAATCTCCGTGTGGTTGCCGGCTTAGAATAGTGCGACTCCATGTCTTCCCGTGAAAGTCCTAAAAGAAGACTAAGGAAATAAAGCTTGGTAGTATTGTTACGCGATGGGCTTGCAACCTGTCACTAATATACACTAGTAAATATAAGCTTGTTTGTGCAAAATGTGGTTAAAGAATTAACGACAAGTTTTTAGAGTTGTTGGTAATTCTGTAGCTCTGCCGACCCCACCCTGGGATGAAGGCGTGAAGGTATGTATGTAATAGATGATTAATTTAACTTTTCTAAATGTTACAAGATTCGTCAATCAATAATTATAACACATTTTAGACCGGTGTCTTTTAGCCGGGTCTACTCTTTGTATTTAACAGGTATTTCTGCCTGTTTCACAATCGACAAGTAAAGCACAGTTGACAGATTTTAACAAACGCAAATAGACTTAAATGGCAAATGAATTTACTCGTCGATTGTGAAACGGGCCCTTAGAATGGCAATTTTATTCACCAAACAACATTTCTGGTTCCGCCATATTGGCATTTTGTAAAACAGCCGGACCAATTAATTTTACCGTTTTTTTCTTCGTTCTTTATTTTAAAGCTCTGCTAGTAATTGTTTTCTTTCCTATTTTTACATATTTAAATTGTTTTGAACCAATGATAAAATAAAACTGCGTTAGAACCCAACATTTTAATGCGACAGATTGGATAGTTTCCACGTAACTATGCTACATCCATTATATATTATGTATAGTCCTCCTCATTGATTTCGATGACGGCGACCCTGACTATATTTTTTTGTTTTTTTTTTTCAGAGATGTCTTCGTGGCGTACCGCTATCTTTAAATCTATGAGAACTTTTGAGGAAAACCAGCTAAAAACGCTTGACCTAAAAAGCCAAACTCAAAAAGATAGACCCAAGCCCTCTTATACCTACACTTACAACTTGCAGGGCCAGCTCTATTGCGTAGCTTGCGACAGAGTATTTAAAACTAAGTTCGGTCTAGCGAGCCACATTAGAGCTCACGCTAGGAAATAAATTGTATACCTAAATATGTTTTTTTTTTACGTATTTTAGTACATCCATTACTGGTACCGTAAAACTATACAACTATGGTCCTGGCCTACAACAATAGTCCAATTTTACTTTTCATATTATTCTAAAAATATGATAGATTTAGCTATAGCTAGTGTTTAGAGCAGTACATCTTAGGCCAAACAGTACATATACCCAGCAGTAATAGCAGTAAGGTATCATATTTTAGAATAATGTAAGGAGGAATATTGGACTATTGTTGCAGGCTAGGACCATAGTTGTGTAGTTTTACGGTATTGCAAGAGTATATATTTTAAGGTGCCCATTTGCTACAATGTTGGCCGAATAACTCACTCGTGTACATGTGTAACAAAAACAATAATAAAAGATGTTATGACGCTGTCGCAACCACACCCATTGACTTATTCATAACTGATTCTATCGCTGTACGCTTTCGCAAAAATCCGAATGCAAGGTAAACCGGACCAATCCCATGCTGGCCTCGATTTGAAAACCATCACGATTCTACTTTGGTTATTGCCCATATCAATATGTAAAACTAACTTTTTAATTGCATGTTGTTTGGATAACGTATTCGGAGGTTTCCTTTGCTTATACAGGGTGTTTGGCACTCGGGTGTAGGGGTTTTAAGGGATGATAGTTAGGTTTATTCTGAACATTTTTGACCAAAAGTTTGATTACCTATACTCACAAAATTGTTTTTTTCCATCCTAGGTGAAAAACAAACGCGGGGTTCTCTTAGTATGGAGAAAGTAACGCTGCGCGTTTACTCAAAAAGTTGTAAGCAAAAAAAATGGCATGTAGCTTTAAAACTTCCTTATTTTATGGTGATTCAAGTCATGCAAGAAAACACTGTTTTTTTTTTAATAAATACTTGAATTAAGGGGTTTTTCGTATCACGGACATAAGGAAAAATTACAAAAATTTTATTAAAATAATCAATATCTCGGAAACCGTGAAACTTAGCGTAATAGTAAATGTGATCAAAAATATCCAGAATGACCCTAACTATGATCCCTTAAAACCCCGTACACCCGACTGCCAAACACCCTGTATATAAAAAAACCCAAGTGCTTGACGGACTTCGCACATTCAGGGTTTCCTACCAAATGTACCCGCCCGCATCCAACCCTTCTGTGCTTCACTGCCCTGCTTAATAAAAAAAGGACGCATGCGCAATTTGATAGTCAAAGCAAATTGAACCCCCTAATTTAAGAAATAAGGTCACTAATACATTCGTGATTCTATGAGACATACGGCCTTTTTTCTAATGAGGACAGTACACATTGGTGAATTCCAAAGAACAATAACTGATTTGTATTGATGATATTTTTTAGTAAAATATACGTAATAATAAACATTATCTTATCACCAAATCCAGTTCATAAATCAATGGGAAGTTCAAAATTTTTTGGAAACAAAATTTTGTAAAACTGCTAACTTTGGTGGCCTCTCAGTCTTTTGTTTTCCACAAACAAAAAATACAGTATTTTTATACTTAGGGCCTGTTGTTTGATCAGTAGTTAAACTAACTAATTGTTAAATTATGAAAAAGGTATTGAAAATTTGACACATTTCCTTGAGATTACTTCAAATTTTCGATTCCTTTTTCAAATTTTAACAATTAGTTAGTTTAACTACTGATCAAACAACAGGGCCTTAGCGAGCGCTCTATACGAGCCCCCCTTAAAACATTTAATTTAAATATTTTTTGACAATTCGTATGGATTTGGGTCAACTAGATGCTTATACTAATTTGAAGACTGCAGCTTTCCGGGACCAATTTTCAGGGATAAAAAGTCCCTGAAGAGTCTCATGTCCCTTCCCAGAACTCAAGCTACACTCAGGAGCAAAAGTATCGGGTCAGAGTGCATTTTTCATACAAACGAGGCTATTTCGAAGCCTTGGTTCCTCGCCAGGGGATGCTTGCAGTGAAATCTGATGATGGATGCCTCGAGCATCGAAACAGGACTTCCAGAGTGCCTAGGACACCCAACTGATTGAATTTGCGGTTAACGCCGGAATTGTGCATGTTCAGAAAAACATCTAAAATGACAATAAAATGTAAGGAAATCCAAATGCGAACCCAAACTCTCTCGCTGTGGTGTCAACTGATTGTGCGATCAGTTAGGTATCTTAAGAAATTTTGACCTCCTCTATTGAACCTCGGAGCCAACCTTTAGGGTGCGGCTCCACTGAGGCGGAGATGAGCGGAGCGGAGCGGAGCTGTGCCGATATTAACCAATGGAAGGCGCATGCGGTCACGTCGAGCGCGCCTTGCGCACGTTAGTTTAGATTCTATTGGTTAATATTGGCACAGCTCCGCTCCGCTCCGCTCGTCTCCGCCTCAGTGGAGCCGCAGCCTTAAACCTCACTCAAAACAACCCCTGGCTAGGAACCAAGGCTTCAAAATAGCCTCGTTTGTATGAAAAACGCACTCTGACCCGATATTTTTGCTCCTGAGTGTATACCTACCTATCCATAACAAATTGAATCAACATCCGATCAGCGGTTCAGACTGTGGGTTTAGACGTGAAAGCGTAACAAACAGACAGACAGTTACTTTCAGAATTACTTTCGCATTTTTAATATTAGTACGGATGGATTCGACTTGCTATGTCAATTATCTCATTGCTCATCGGCCAATACTGATGAATGGATGGACGGCCGTGCCTTTTTTAACCCCCGACGCAAAAAGGGGGGTGTTATTTGTTTGACGTGTAAGTCTGTGTGTGTGGTTTTTTTGCTCTTTTGCTCGACTTGGCGGGGGCACTTCCGTGCACCCAGATGACCCAGATAACATGACAAAGACAATATGGATATATTTCAGCGACAAAATAAACATTTCAAGGTTATGAATTCAGTATCTTCGATGAAATAGCATCGAATTTCACAATACATAGTGTCATACTCATACCGAAATCTTCTTAGCAGACATTCTGTCAGACAACTACGAGTAGGTACTGTAGTAAATTAGGGGGTCAAACCCACACCAAATGAGATCAACCGAGCCAAAGCAAAAACCTACTCTTGCGCATTAGAATAAGGATCAACGCAGCTGCCCAGTTAGTTGGTATCTTATCTAGCGCGCGGGCACCACTTGATATCGTTCTAAACTAGGTTATCAAAGCTTTCAATTATACGGGATTGTGTTTGTATTTCTAAGAACAAATGAGTAACGGGGATTTTAGAGGACTTATATAACGTGTAACACGGTGTTAAAGTAGTGGTAAAACCAACACAGCAATGATTCAACGACGGGTTAGGGCGATGCCATACAAGCGTTGCCGGTGCGCCGTTGCTTCGTTGTGATTTTAACGGTTCACTATTGGATCGCATTTTGTTTTTACGCTAAAAATCGCTAACGCTACCCTAACCTAATCTACAAAATAAACGTGTATTAAGCCCTGCAATGTCAGCGTCAAAGGGTGTTATGCGAAAAGACAAATATCCGTAACAATTTCAATTCAACGCATCATATCGTAAGTCCAAACTTTTCTGTTTGATAACTACGAGAAAAGCGATCAAATGAAACGTCTTTAAAACGAAAATTCAGACTAAAAATAGATAATCGTGTAACGCGTATAAATATTTATTTATGAATGAACGTGATGTAGAAACTAGAAAGCCCCGTTATAAATAGGTACAAATGATTCTCTATTTATAGAGAAAATAACGAAGGAATCTAAAATTATTCTAACCTAGTTGACGCGTTCTAGATTAATTGCCCCAGGGAATTGTGGGCTGGGAGGCAAGGCAGTAAAAACGATGTTAATTTGCAATGTTGTTATTGTGTTGCACGAAACAGATTTAACTCATGCCAAGTGACCTTCCCGTCATTAGCTAAAACTGATAATGGCATTAGTAACGATATTTCTGTAGAAGTTTTTTTTTATTTTGTTTTTTCCTCCTAACTTGACTTGATGTGTATAGTGTGAGGGAATAGCAACTAGCAACAACCATGTTATTGAATATGCAATAACAGATTAATAACCGAAAAGCTAACTGCTTCGAATAGGTACCTTTAGACATTCAGTATTATCCTCATAAGGCCCAATGTCGTACATTTAGGAAATTTGACAAAGCGACTTTTGGCTTTAGTTGACTGACACAAGATTCATTTTCGAACTAACGAAATTAGAAATGGGGCTTTCGAGGTAGTACACAGCCTAGGTCTTTCATTTCCAGCGAGAACGATTAAATGCAACCTGCAGTCACCGACTTCCTACCACCTTTATTAGGTCATCTACTCTATTTCTATTTGTTTAGTACACTAATTCTTCATTTGATTTGACCTTCCGTAGCAATACTAATTATATTTTTTTGGTCACTGGCTCCCGCTCTACTAGACGGAGCTGGCTATAGTTTATGGCGTACTGAGATTGCTATTTAAATTCATTCTTTCATGGGAATAGAGAAAAGCAATTTCAAAGTCTAATTTAAAGTACCTAGTATGATACATCTGCATTCGTTTAAAATGTGGTATTAATACATTGCATACGCTTCATGCTATGGGATGCGTCAAAAACGTACAGGTAATTAGATTAATATATATTTTACGGGTTTATCACGGGTATAAAGTACCTTATGTCCTTCCTCGGGGTTACGCGTTTTAGCAGTAACAACGACACTGATAAGGAGTAAATTAGTATGGATTTTTGCGTGTTTTAGGTCTTCAATCGATCAATACAAGACAAAAATATAATAGGAAAAAACATCAATTTCAATTCGTAACAAAAATAGGGCTACATTTAATAGTCTGCATATCTAGTCCGTCCCAATTTCCCGGAAAACCGCAATGTTTTTACCAAAAATACCTTAATATTGAACGTCTGTCGTCAGACCATATCACATTGGATGCCTGCTTAATTTTTCATACAAAATAGACGCTACTTGAAGTTTCTTGGCACTGAATTGTTATTTATTTATAATCGAAGCAATTCTAGCAAATAGCGTATTTGAGGAGACATAATATGACGGAAACGTATATTAGAATTATTAATAGCGCTGTGAAATGACATTTCTGTTACGCAAAACTTTATTATAGACCGTTTTGTTCTGCGGTAAATATTTAAAATTATACGAGTATGATGGACGACGGCTGCCAATGAAAAAGCTTCTGTAGTAAATATATGATGACAAATAGTCGTAATCTGAAATAGAGGCCAAAGCTACAGAACTAGAGACGCCCGTGACGCGTAGAAATGAGTTTCAAAAAAACCATTCTTAGAGCACCCAAGGAATCCTCCTAATTTCGAGTTCCTAGGTCGAAGGGTTTACTCTGTACATGTCCGTTAGTCAGTAAGTCACGGAAGTGTGTATATACAAATCAAATCAAATCAAATCAAATCAAATTCATTTATTTGTCAGAATACAGTAATACATGGTCTTAGTTATAAAATTTTAGCACTTGTATTCAGCATGCAAGCAAGCGTACAAATATTGTAAATATTCTATTTTCAAAACACTTTCCTATTTTATAAATTCTAGTCAATAATAACAAAAGTTCAAACTTCTAAATATTCCTTGACACTGTAGAAACATTTCTCCATTAGCCATTTTGTCAAGTTACGTTTAAACATTTCTCCCGACAACTTTCTTAATTCGTCCGGTAAATGATTAAAAATTACAATGCTCATATTAAATATATTTCTTTTGTACATATCCTTGCGACAGGGAGGTTTATACAAAAGAGACACAATACGTGCTCTGGTATGCCTTTTAATGACTTGACTCCGTTTCATAAAATATTCTGGGTGGGAGTTGACGAACACACATACGTCTCTTATGTACACGCACGGTAGTGGCAAAATATTAAGTTTTCTAAATAACGGGACACAGCTGTCGTCTAACCGAGCATTAGTCATCACCCTTATGCACTTTTTCTGAATTTTAAATACTCGATCAAACTCCACCGAGTTTCCCCATAGGATCAAGCCATAACTTAGTACTGAAGACACATATCCATGATAAGCCATTAGCGCCGCTTCTATAGAAACCGTATCTCTTAACCTTTTAAGGGCAAACACAAAACGGTTTAATTTATTACATATTTGATTAATTTGGTCTTTCCAATTTAGATGCTTGTCAATCATTATGCCCAGAAATTTAATTGAATCTACAGCGTTGATTGTCTCATTTTTATATTTAATTTTTAGAGGTATAGAATTAGAATTATATGAATTATATTGTATTAATTTAGTCTTATTTATATTAATATGCAAATTGTTATTATTCATCCATTCGATAGTGTCAAACAGTCCTTTATTAATATTAAACTCAAATGTATCCAGCTTTTCATATTTTACCACAATTGTTGTGTCATCAGCGAACATAATGGTTTTCTGTGTGATTGCTTTTGGTAGATCGTTGATGTACAGGAGGAAGAGTAGAGGCCCTAGAATACTCCCCTGCGGAACTCCTGTATTGTTAGCTCTGTATTGAGATCTATAAACCCGTTTTGACATCTCCTTACTTGAACTACCCACTGAAATTGTCTTAATTTCTACACATTGCAGTCTATTTGTCAAATAACTCCCTATCCAATCAAGCACTTTCCCTCTTATTCCATATGTATCAAGTTTATGTAGAAGTTTGGAATGGTCAACAAAATCAAAAGCCTTCGACATATCTAAAAATATTGACACCACCGGGGTTCCATCATTTATACTCTCTGTTATTGCACGAACAAGGTCAAAACACGCGTGCGTGGTCGAACGGCCATTGCGAAACCCGTACTGCTCTGAACAAAGTATATTATGTTTAGTTATAAACCCATTTATCCTCTTAACTATCGCCTTTTCTAAAATTTTTGACAATATAGGGACTAGTGTGATGGGTCTATAATTGTCTGTATTTAATTTATCCCCTTTCTTGAACAAAGGTTTAACAATGCAATATTTTAATTCTTGTGGGAAGGTTCCATCAGGTATACATATCGTCATTGCTTTGAAAACCTCGTATCTCATATTTCGTGACGTACGATTTTGAAATTAAGTTCAAATTCATACATCTCGAAATATTAAATACAAGTTTTTTCTAAAGTAGTAACGATACAAGGTCAAGGTTACTTACGCCGCAATAAAGTCCAAGCAACAGTACACTTTCATCATACGGTTATCATCAACTTCTAATAATTGTGATCGCCACACAAAATATATCTAACAAGTTCATTACTTCTTCCTAAAGACTCCATCTTCAGTAAGTTCAGGAAACCATTATATTGTATCATCGGGGATTTCGATTTAATTTGGTGCCCACCTTAGGTCTAAAGTCAACCTGACATTGTACAACAATTAGGTTGACTTTTCTATAAGTCATAGATGATTTGAGAATCGTGAGATCTCTTAATATTTTTCTGGAAATGGGTCCCAAGCCCCAAATTAACGCTCGTGACCGCACCTATACCACAAACTAAAGGTAACAAAATGTCTTGAAAAGACTATTTCGGACTATATCATAGTGACACTGTAAATAACATCGTAAGAAGTCTCTTACGTTTTTATTGATTACGTCACTATGACATAGTCCGAAATGGCCTAGGAACCAATTTCCTTTTCTGTACATGTGAATACACATGCAAGTCATAAAGACAGTACAATCCTAGGGTTACTTCAAACACAGATAAGTTGGACTGATTCCAAGGGCACACCAATAAACTCCACATATAACTCCCAGAAACACCGGATTGTCATTGAGCATTTACTGTACATTAGCTGGAACTATGCTCTAAATAATGCCTGTTTAAATTACCGACTCGCGCGCCGGTCATGTTCTAAATATTTGGAAATAGTAAACAGACCAACCTTGGCTCAACATCATTTAGTTGCTGCTATTAAAAAGGTAAGTCCACGGGATTGATCTACAGCTATAAAATTAACAACATTATTATTATTATATGTGTATTTTAATTAGAAGGAGGAGGAGGAGGAGGAGGAGGAGGAGGAGGAGGAGGAGGAGGAGGCGCTTAAATTGGGTAGCTGTCAAAAATATTTGTATACTTTGTAAATTTTGTAATTGAACTTGAACTCCGGGCCATGACGTTTCTCAATATCAAGTCCGATTTTCACGATTTTTAAAAATGTTATAGTTATTATGAGAAACAAGGCCCGTCTCCAAAATATTTTGTTTGTAATTTCTTTTGTTTTTATACTAGCTTCTGCCCGCGACTTCGATTTCGATTATCGTTATTCCGTCGGATAAAAAGTAGCCTATGTGTTAAAACCTAACCCCCTAACTTATAAAAGTGCAATAAGCTTGGTATAGTTTATGCCATGCTTTGTTCTTATCTGTAATTGTGACATTTGCATCTGACAGAAAGTGACAAAGCATGGCATAAACTATTCCAAGCTTATTGCACGTTTATAATTAAGGGGGTAAGTGTATAAGCTATTTCCATTTCAAAGGGCATTGGGTAAATTTGTTTGAAGAATATTGTCATTTTATTTTTCACCGGCCTCGGATGATTTTTAGATGGTTTTTTAGAGGATCTCGAAATACACAAAGATATATATAATTTATGGCGTTTAATAATATCGGAGCCGAGATATTTAAGATTTCAGTGTTCAGTTTTTGGTACTAAAAGTACGCCCAGGTTAGAATATTAAATATCTCGGCTCCGATGCACTTAAGAGTATTACATTACGTAACAAAACATGTTTATTTTGAATTATTCTATCATAATTTACCACTTTTACTAATGGCCGCTCACCTTGAAAATGTATGACTTTTACAAATGACAACACTTTTACCCAAACCCCTTTCATCCAGATCGCTCCAGCCGTTTTTACGTGAAAGAGTAACAAACATCCATCCATACTTACAAACTTTCGCGTTTATAAAATTAGAAAATTGAATTTAAATCATTCACTATAGATTCAAATCCCATTGATAAATTTCGTTGTATGGCGGGCCTTAAGAGGATATTGTAGCCACTTTCATTAGCTAGAATTTAAGTTCCTGCTACTGTATTTGGAATAAGTCCAACTAACGAAAAAAACCTACACGACCTCCAGTTTTCAGCTAGCAAAACACGGCAGTAGGTGTAATATGCATGTCCAATAATAGAACTATATCATCAACATAAAAAGCCGCACGCACCGCGAAAAGCGAAATGCGCAAGAGTTACGTACGCTGTCGCATGTAATTTGTAAGCATTAAACCCATCAAGCGAAGCCAGCGCTTCCGGCAGCGGTGAAAGAATTACACGGTAAGCGATTAGGCTGACTCATCATCGAAAAACCAAATTACGTTAACGTTTATTAATAATTATTATTCTGCCCTTCTAAATAAATAGGACACATACGCAATTTGATAGTCAGAGCCAATTGAACTCCTTGTCTTTATCAATAAGGTCACTAACACATTCGCGATTCTATGAGACATACGCCCTTTTTCTAATGGCGGCAGTATTGTAAAGGTTTAGAATCATTGCAGTTTCAATTTGACTGGACTTTACGGCTGGCGGTTACGTTGTTCTTATAATTGCCGTTGCGAGAATATCATGCCAAGTTATAAAACTGCGTAAACGTCAGCTGCAATCGGCTCTCTTGTGATTTTGAAAGAATAAATTGGTTCTTTTCGTCTTATAAGTCGGTACAAATACATAGCCACGGCGTATGTATAATTATATCTATAAAAGACAAACCTGACTCACTGACTTATATATCAAAGGACAGACCAAACCGCTGGGTCTATAGAGATTCCAAATTTGGCATGTAGGTTCCTTATGCGGTCTAGGGGTGCACTAAAAAAATCGACCCCCAACGGGGAGAAATAGGGGGAGTAGCGGCAAACTCTCCGCGTACGAAGTCGCGGGCGTCCTCTAGTACCACGGTCTAGTACAGTAGTATACAACGACTTCACTTACTTCGTTGAACACTATTTTTAACCGACTTTCAAAAACGGCGGAGGTTTTTTTCACTGTTTGTATGCTTTGGTATTAACTATTAGACTGTAGTCAGTGCTTTAAGGAAGCAGTTTAGACAAAATAACATTACGAATTTTATATTGCCACATAAAAACACGCCGAAAATATCATCAGTTCGCACAAGTATCATCTAAAAGACTTCTGAAATACGAGTTCTAAGTCAGATTTAACAAGCTACGGCGTCTAACGACCTCTTCAGACCTCCCCAATGATTCTCAAAGGAAGGTTAAGGGGCTCTGAAAAAAATTTAAGGTATGATTCCAATGCTGGCGACCACGAGACCTAGTATTTAGTATGAATTTTAGTAGAACGCAGACAAACCCAAGCGGACGCGACATTCGTACACCTTGCTTGTGTTCGTCTGTTGTCTATCCCTATACGAGTACTCATAAGCTGACTTGGTCATTCATATATTTGTGTAAACGATTTTGTACCCTATGGTAACGCATATAATTGTATATTTATGAATAAATAAATACTTATCAATAAATAATTATGAATTATGAATTATTATTATTACTTAACAATTGGTCTCGCTCTCCATCGAACTCATACCTTAAGTTAAGGGCTTGATTACGGAGACGTAGCGTTGGGCGGTGCGGTTTGCACCAAAAACAAACATATGGATTTGTATGAAAGCGTTTACGGTGAAGCGATTTTACATGTGTTTGGTTCAAATACAAACGTGACTTGCGGCGGAGTTGCACGCGTCAAATAACGGTGGTACCGGCCACTGGGCCCACAGCCAGTCTGGTCCGCATCTTCATAAACAACATCGTACATTGCCATATGTTTGTATATGCGCGTGATCACGCGGGTCGCTGTACGCGCCGCCTCTCTTTAGGTCGGAAAAAACGCCCGACGCGCCGCGCGACGTATAACCGACGTCCCGCCGTAAACAATCCCTTAGGCTGGTTTTAGTGTCACGCGGACCGTCAGTACGGATCGCTCCTCACAGACCGATCTAATACAGATAACGACGGTCGTCCGTGCGGACCGTCCGCATTACTCTAAAACACTCCCGAAGCTTAATACAGATCGATCGATCCGTATTGACAGTCCGCGTGACACTAAAACCAGCCTTAGAATATCTCAGAGCTTGTGCTAAATAAGATTAAGATAACTAACAGAACATAATAACATACAAGGTGATCTGTAATTAACGCAAACCTAATGCCCGCTTTCCACTGCGAGCGGAGCGGACTCCGTACGGACTCTGTTTGGTTTGCAACGCTGACTTCAAATGTTTCCAACGCGAGCTAACCTCTTTAAAGCCAAACGGAGTCCGTACGGAACCCACTCCGCTTGCAGTGGAAAGTGTGCATAAGACTTCCTTGCTCATCATACTAAAACAGCAGAATGAGTTTTTACGAGATTTTTTTCAGTTTCAGACCGTATAATTTCATACAAGGAGAATGCGATTTAAAAACAAACCCAGTGGAGATGACCCTAGCTCCTGTCCTTCTATCTATCTGAAATCCTTATAAAACATGACGAGCTATTACTCATTCTTATATATTAAGTTTGCTTATGATAACATGTCCTGCAGAGATTTTCCGGCAAATCTGTCAACCTAGTTAGGTATATTTCCAAAGTGCTGAATGGTTCCGTTAAGTTTGTTTTAAAGCAAAGATTTAGACGTCTTGGGACTTGACAGAAGCATGTGGAGCTGACCCCATGTGCTTCTGTTAGGGTGCGGCTCCACTGAGGCGGAGCTGTGCCAATACTAACCAATAGAAGGCGCATGCGGTCACGTCGAGCGCGCCTTGCGCACGTTACTTTAGATTCTATTGGTTAATATTGGCACAGCTCCGCTCCGCTCCGCTCCGCTCCGCTCCGCTCCGCTCATCTCCGCCTCGGTGGAGCCGCAGCCTTAAGTTAGTACTCTTTAACCGCACAATAAACTGTCCTCACGTGTAATATCCACTTGTTTCTCCTAATATGTCCACGGTAACTGTAGATCTTGAAAGAAAATAGCTATTGTAAACGAACACAAAATTAGGCAGTCCAATAAATATTACAACTTTTTATTAAGCAAGCGAGTTACCATCATATGAACAGCAACATTGGAAAATGTGTCAATTGAAACGGCCTTCTTGCTGTTATGTAAACAACCGAGTGAATTAGGAAGTAGGTACCTACCTATTCGAAAGGCCGCTGCATCTTTGATGAGGCAATTATAGTGGTTTGTTGAGGAGCGATGAGTAAACATCACATTTCGTATAAACAGTGCGAAAAGCTTGGGTTATTCTTAATATGTATACTCGTTCAGATCCTTAGTATAACAAATTAATCATACCTACTGGTTGGGTACCAGGGACCCTCTGGGCTCTTTTTGACGTGTTATCGTATTGTCAACGTTATGATAGCTCTTATTTACTTACCAGTAATGACGAGGACAATGCGATAACATGTCAAAAGCATTTAGATTTGGCCAATTTTTTTTTTGGTTAATCTTGAATTACGTAAATATAATAGGGCAGAGGTGAAAACCCCTTCCGGAGACCTGGGAAGGGACGGCCCAGGTACCTACTGCCGGGCTCGCACCGTCCAAACGTTTTGGCCAATTAGAGAACCGTTGGTATCGACACCGACATAAATAGTCCAAAAAATATTTACAAATAGTCCTCATTTACATCACGCCAACGCGTGTCAGTTAGGTTAGGTTAGGTTAGATGGTTGCTAGTTAGTTACTCTGTCTACGAAGCTAGCGGTCCCGCGTTGGATTCCTGGTAAGGGTAAATATTTGTGTGAAGAGCGTATCTATGTATTTAGGTATATGTTACTACATAAAGTTTTTTTTTAGTCATTGCCAAATGGTCGGTTAACTGTGTTCCTCATGGCACAAGCCTGGAGCTTGGGTGGATGTTTTTTGTTTTTTTTTTTTTAATGGCATAGAGAAGACAAACGAGCACACAGGCCACCTGATGGTAAGTGGAAACTGTGACCCATAGACATTCGCATTCACAGGACTGCGATGCAATCCTAAGACTGCAAATGCGTTGCCAACCCTGAGGACTAAGATGGAATGCCTCTATGCTAGTCATTTCACCGGCTGTCTTATCCCCAAACCGGAACACAACAATGCGAACACTGCTGTTTGTTGTTTGGTGTTATGTATTTTCTCTATTATGTTTATCGTTATCTAGTCAACTGTACAAGGTTAAACTTTAGTTTAAGACTAAAAAAGTGTGTAAGATTGTCCTGGGATATTTATTTCATATCAGCCTGTAAAAGTCCACTGCTGGACAGCGTGTCCCCCCCCCCCATGCCTAATGCTCGGTTCCGTGCCCACGACCTCCACCAGCATCGTTCCACCTTCAGATGTTTAAACCAGTGACTAATTATCAAGATAGGTCAGAAATCTCTGGACATATGTATAGATAATCATAACCCACGCTGATGTATGCCAAAGGTAACGTCGATCATCTTGTCAAACGTCACCAAGCTTGCGTCAGATGTTTAGCTCATTGAGGGCTCGCAGGACCGGTTCATGACAATCTTCTAAATATAGGCTTTACTAAGTCGTCTGAGCTCTTTGGGACATGCATTCCGATTCCTTAAATAATTAGTTACTCAGTTAAGTTATAGGCTAAGATGGAAAACGTGCATACTGCTGAGCAAAGCGCTCACCTTAAACTAGATAGTCACGCCATCTGTTGAAAAAAATATTAGGTTCTATTCACGAAATAAACACCAACAGTCAGCATCAAAATTAGCTTAACATGCTCAGAATGATCTAGACACGACGTATTCTCTTGACTATAGAGTCGAGTGCAGATCATTTTGACCTCTTCGGTTGCGTAGCTACTTCCGCTGCTGACTGTACAAACTTTTTTCCCATAGGTTCTAGACAAAGATACAGTAGATACCTGTAGACTAGCTGATACCCGGAAAATCGTATATCACTATTACCTCGGAAACAGTTCAATTTTCAGAGACAAAAAGTACCTTAGGTCTCCGTTGTTCAAACTATCTACATTCCAAAGTCTATTGAAATAAGTTCAGCAGTTTAGCTGTACATACATACATACATACATACATACATAAACTCACGCCTTTATTCCCAGAGTGGGGTAGGCAGAGCTACAGAATTACCAACAACTCTAAAAATTTGTTAATATTTCTGTAACCACATTTTGCACATTTAGGTTTAGCTGTAAGAGTGGTAAAAAACAAACAAACAACATAGCACACACTCTCGCATTTATACTATTACCCCCTTACTTATAAACGTGTAATAAGTTTGGAATAATTTATGCCATGCTTTGTCCTTATCTGTAATTGTGACATTATTCCACGTTTACAAGTAAGGGGGTTAGTATGTATAGAGAACACATTAAAACCACAGAAACAAAATATTCATAAATAACCATCAATTCATCACCCAAATATTTACCCTTAAAGGATCGAACGTGGGACCGATTACTCCGCCACAACACTACAGCTACTAAGCAATCTTTGATATCTACACACATGCTACAAATAAAGCCGTATTGAGCAACTCTCAAAGTCCCAAACGCTTGCCCAATATGATAGGATTGATAGCTCAAAATTGTTTACGTTGTTCGTAAACATTCACTGGATCTCGTTACAGTCGCTGGCTGGCTTTACTGCCGGTTCTGCCTGGCTCAGTTTGACATTAAATACTGGAATGTGTTTGGATTTACACCGTCACGTAATAAAATTAATGATATTTAATAATACTTATAAAGAATGTCAAGTTTAAACAACGTCACACAAATTTGACGTCGATGTTGATGATTTGATTTACAAAGATATATGTTTTCGTGGTACAGAAGGACAGCCAACAACAGATAAATCCCAAATTACCCATATCCGTACAGTAGAACACAACCGATATGGCGTGTCGTGAATCTTCGTTGGCGCAGACACGAACAACGATTCCGATGATTTCCGAAAGCACGATTAAAACCCACGATCAGACTTGTACGTAATAGTTTTAAGGTGCAAATTATATTGCATCTATTTTTCCATCTCACTCACGCACGTTTGACGGCTGACTGAATGACAAGCGAGCGCGCGTCAACATGGCGTCACTAATAACCAATAATAGCACAGAATACAATCGCTGATTGGCGCATCACACAAATATTTGCCCCGCCTGGCATTTGACACTGGAACCGCTAGCTTAGTAGGCAGGGTCACCAACTAGGCATGTACCTGTACCAAATGAAGTACATGCTAACCGCATCCACATTGTACAATGGAAAATCATCACCAAGGTGTTCTTGCTTCCCACTGTACAGTCAACCAATTTCATTTCTAGGCCACTATGGACTTTGTCAACGTGACGTTGTAAACCAAATCATAGGGAGTCTCTTACGTTTTGGTTGACAACGTCACTTTAACATAGTCCAAAGTGGCCTAGGAATCAAGTTGGTTGACTGTACCAAATTCTCGACCAAACGTTACGTTACGGTGTGACAGCGCCTGGTTACACACAACCACCGTTGCCGGTCGCTAATTAATGCCTTTGCAACTACAAAGCAGTCTATTTGCGCTCAGCATCGAAATTAACTGCCGATTCGTGTTGCGCGGCCGCGTGGTCAGCCGTGACGCTATCCCGAATTTATAGGTTTCTAATTAAGCAGGTGGGCGGGAGATGGAAAACAAATGAGCAATGAGGCTATAGATAATCTGAAGACAATAGACAGAGGCTGTGAAGATATATGAAGGGAGGATTTTCAAACGGAGACTCAAAAGCTGGTTAACACAAAACTGTTTATATTCCGTTAACGAGTTCATATAAAAATAATAATTGAAGTATATTAATAAATAATGACATTAAATCATGGTTATGGAACTGTTAATAACTTATTACCTATTAGAGATTTATTTAGGTGTAAATTTTGCATGCCAGTTGCTGGTAAAATGTATGAAACTGCTTGAACTGTAAACGACTTTTTTATACTTACCACATTTGAAAGAAATAAAGAATATTTGATTTGATTTGATTTGATTTGAGGAAGATTAGTACTCTTGAATGGTAGAGAACGATTTTAAATTAGCTATGTAAGTAACTAGATAAAGGGTACTTTTTACAAATTAAATGAATTCCTTCTTCGATATAAACATAACTTTAGACCGTACATAAACACGTTACACGGACGTTTAACAGAGTCGTGAAGAAATTATATACAGGAGAAAGAAGTTTATTAATACCTATGTAAGTAATCAATCACACCAATTAAGAAATAAATATTGAAGTATCTCCAATGAAAAACATGACTCTGATTTCAGCAAATATACAACAAACATAATTACCAAGATAGGTAGGTATTTTATTTGTATGGCGTAGAGTTAAGTTTGGGGTATGCTCTCATCAATAAAGGTCGATGACTTTTCGATTATTCCATATGCTCGATGATTCTCTCGCGATTTTGGTACCTATTTGATCCAATTCACCTTAATGTGTTTCTTTCCGAATATTCATTTGTCCGATTATTAAATTTTTGTGTTATTCGAAATTATGTACTTCATAAGTTATGGTTCCTCATGTGATTGCCGAGTTAAAATAGTGCCACTCCATGTCTTCCCGTGGATGTCGTAAGAGGCGACTAAGGGAATAAAGGCTTGCAGTATTTTTAGGCGATGGGCTTGCAACTTGTCACTAATACACTGGTAACAATATTAGCCTGATTGTGCAAAATGTTGTTACAGAACTATCAACAAGTTTTTAGAGTTGGTGGTAATTTTGTAGCTCTGCCTACCCCACTCTGGGAATGAAGGCGTGAGTTTATGTATGTATGTATGTAAGTTATGGTCATTGGAGAATTGGAGCATTTACAAAGCACAGCTCAGTACATCAGAGTAGATACAGATGTAGAACATTAACAAATGACAACGTAATTAGTCGGATAAATGTTTATTTATCTGATTTCTCAAATAGCTTATCAGTGAGTACTAAAGGTATCTGAGATAGCAAGATAAATACGAACATATCCGACTAAATACGAGGTCGTATGATCATTCACTACATCTGTACACATAGTAAACAAAACAATGGCGTCGCCGGTAACCTGACTCGGTCTCCAGTACCCTTACCATGAGTTACAATTACCGTACTCGCTAACGAGTCGAATGCTCTGTCCCTTGCACTCTATAAGAATACCGCGAGGACTGGGAGAGACAGAGCATTCGACTCTCTACCGAGTACGTCAATTTTAACTCATGGTAAGGGTACAGAACTTTAATAAACGGTATATCTATGGGAAGTGTACTTTGCAGTTGTAATAGAATGACAATTGATGTAGGAAATTATAAGTAACTAGCGACCCGCCCTCGCTTCGCTTCGGTTTATGTGAGTTTGCTCTAACACCCGTACATAAAAACCTTCCTCTTGAATCACTCTATCTATTAAAACAAACTGCAACAAAATCGGTTGCGTAGTTTTAAAGATCTAAGCATACATAGGGACAGACAGACAGTGGGAAGCGACTTTGTTTTATACTATGTAGTGATTTTACTCAATTAAATAAAACAGGATGGATGCGAGTAGCACAAAAGCCATAAAACGACGTGGAAACCCCACGTCTATTTAAGGTCTAAGTTTAGCAGTGGACGTCTTTCAATTCAACTATGATGAATATGTATTATTTCCATTCAAAGTTAACTTTTTCCGTGCTAGAATTTGCTCCTCTGTAAATTGGTCTCTCCACAAGTCATTAGAAAATTAAAAATAATTTTATATGGGCACGCGTGCTTACTGGCGATTCTTGAGTCGTTAAGTAAAGTGTTATGAGGGCTGTTTAAGAGCTGTTAATGTTAATCTTCTTTAACAGCTACTAAAATAGAAATCCTCTTTTGTACATATAAGTACTATTACATTACTGACTATTGACTACCTAGTACCTACCCAACAACGGAGTCTGAACGAACAACAGTTTAGTGACGTTAGTTGTCTTAAGAAACTTTCAGTGTTGGTAGGATTAAGATCTGTAGGGTTTACAGGATGGCTACCACTATCTTACCACCAAGCAGCAATGTTCGCATTGTTGTGTTCCGGTGGGGATAAGACAACTGGTAAACTGACTAGCATATAAACATTCCATCTTAGTTCTAAAGGTTCGCCACGCATATACAATCTTAGAATCGTAGTCTTGGGATTATAGACTATAAGTCCCATCCCACTTACCATGTCTTGACCTGTTTGTTGGTTTGTCTTCTCCAACCCATAACAACACCACCATTCATTTGGAACCCACCTTAGGTCCGTAGTCAATCTGACCTTCTACAACAATAAGGTTAAGTTTCCTAAAAGTTACAAATGACTTGACATCTCTAATGCTAATGACATTGACAACTTCAAGCATATTCTTGAAATCGGTCATACAAATTAACGTTCGTGACCAACTCACTGACAGAGGTCATAAAATCCGCCATCTTGTATTGCAGGCCGGGATGTTCGATAGGTTGAGACTCAGTAGAGAGAGCTCTTCATTAGTACTAAGGCGAAATACAACTAGGGTTGCCATATATGAATCATGAGCATTCTATGAATGTTCGCAGTTCTTTTAAGTTCTTATAGGTCTTACATTGTGCATTGTTTTTGTTTAATGTTTGTGTGGCTGTGGCACTGCTGTGCGTGGCACTTAGGTGTATATTTCTTAATTTATATCTATTTGTGAGTTCCTGTAATTGGCTCTGTAATTGGCTCTCCTCTATTTAAGCTACTATCGGAATTGTAAAACCTGTTGGTTCTCCTTAAATAAATAAATAAATATGTAAAGATTTGTCCGGACATGTCAGGATTTAAGTCCCTTTGTCCGGATTGCGGCCGGACTTCGCAAGTGTCAGGATCTTTAAGAATGACCTCATAAAAAAAAACCTTTACGTGATTATTTATTATAAAGTTTACATAGTTTTAATGAATGAAAGTTACATAAAAGTAGTAAGCAATCAACAAGAACAATTTAAAATTACAGCTAAAGAGATCTCAACAATTTGTTTGCTTAAAACTCTAGGTCCGCAGAGCGCAGCGCGCCACCGAGGCGTCTTTCAAGCTACGCCAAATCTCTGTTACAAGAAATGACAGGATGGTTAGGGTGATATCAGGATTGTCAGGATTTTTATCAGGATATTTAATATTTCCATATGGCAACCCTATATACAACGCGCTGCGGTCGGCACTCGACTATGCCGCCGCGTTTCGGGTTACATCGTTATGCCACGGAAGCTATGGAGTTGGAAGAATGGTCGTCAACAAATTAAACAGATAGGTAATGGCCGATATGAAATGCCACTATAACGTCATGTTTAAACTACTGCAATAATTTGTCAAAGGCGTTGAATCGACAAAGCACTTAAGTGTGCAACTACAAGACCGGCTGATACGGTCATAGTATTTATTTATTATTTTAGATTGTGCGCTGTTTTCTACGCATTAGTGCCCTTACTTATAAACGTGGAATAACTGTGGGGTAGCTAAACCATGCTTTGTCCTTATCTGTCAAATTCAAATGTTACAATGACAGATAAGGGCAAAGCATGGTTTAGCTACCCCAAGGCTATTCCTAAGGGCATACGAATATAGGCGAAAAAATGAAATCAGAAACGAAATCAAATAATATCTAATTAAAGTAATCAACCACCAATTCTAGCGACGACGACCTATCGAGTTTGAGATTTGACATCGTATGAGTAGGAGATACCAGTATCCGCCATTACTATGTGAAAGTTTGTGTGGATATAAGTCTTACATTTACGCATAAAGGGCTGTAGGGATCGAAACCGAACCAATTTGATTCATAGGCCACTATGGAGCTATGTCAAACTGATGTTTTAATTCAATTCTTAAGAAGTCTCTTACGTTTTGAATCACTACGTCACTTAGACATAGTACCATAGTGGCCCAAGGTTGACTATGACTACACTTCCAGCTTCATAACAGCGTTTGGCTGGCTATTGCTATCACATTTGCACTAGCAGCTGACAGTATATTTGTCACTCGTGTTTCGCAGAAAACCGAAGATTGCCGATCGCTACTAAGAAACTGGTAGTGTGATAGCTCTTAGAACGTGCTTCGGGTTTGTACTTGTCTCTCACTCGCTTTCATACGCTCTTATTAAGAGCGAGTGAGAGAGAAGAAACCCGAAGTACTTAAGCTAAAACTGTAGTACTGTATCCTCAAAAAATGCATAACTCCCAAGAGAACTATACAAGTTTTACGCAGACGATGTTACGGCCATTGTCGGCAAAGGCTAGCTATGAATACGTTTCAAAATGTGCCAAGTTACCACAACCTGTAGCCACACAGTGTGGCGTGAAGGGCAGCCCAGTTCCTCCACTCCGAGGGTACCCAAGCGTTTTACACCACTTAACGCGCCATTGTCTGACTCGGAGCTGTACATTTACTGTTATTAGTCACCATTGTGCTTGAGTCTAATTGATTCTAATAGCATTAGACAAATCAAATGAGCATTGTTTAGTTGTTTAATTAATATCATTTCGGTTGCTTACGTGAAATGATGACATGAAAGTACAATGCAAGAGGTTTTAAGGTGGGTCCACATTTGTGACTTTTCATCGTACCAGGTCACGTGACCATGTCAGTATCGATTATAAGGACGATATTTGACGTGTATGTACCATAGGCATAGTGTTATAAACTAAGCTACAAACGAAAATATCAAGGAAATGTTGCAAATTAAGGAAGATATTCAAATTTTAATTAATTCCCGTATCAATCCCTGTTCCTAGGTAATTTGATAAGTTTTACGGCAACGCAGAGGCATATTAAACTAACAAAGAAAGTCAAGAATCAGAGCAACATGAAGACCCTTTTTCATCGTAATGCATAATTTATTCAAATAAGAAATTTCACTCGATGTTTCTTAACCATAACAACCAACCAGCAGTATTATACGCATACTAAAGCCTGCATTACAATAAGTTTCCTTGGGTTTTCCACGATTTACAACTTGACCCTTATTCGCTTAAGAATAAGGCAGTAAATCACGCGCTTAATAGCTACATTTATACCTATTTATGGCTCTTTGTTGCGATTCAAATGGACATTTCCTTTGTTTATAAACGGGTAATGCAATGCCTAACTAAGTAATATTAATATTGCAAAAGATAATACATAAACTTGTAGAGCCAGAACTGGGATTTATTCTAGTCGGTAAAAGTATATTGCCTTTGACATGTTATCGTATTGTCAATGTCACGATAGCTCTTATTTACTTTTTACAGTAATGGCGGTCGAGTTAAACACAACACGATAACATGTCAAAGGCAATTACGGTTCACTCCCATCTCGTCCACATTCCTACTTCGTCAGCAATCCCATTTCGTCCACAATCAATTCCCAATCCGTCCACTTCCTATATTGTCAACATTCCCACTGACGATAAAGTGGGATTGTGGACGAAGTAGAAATGGCAATGTGGATGAAGTGAACCTTTTAAAAAGCCCATATTCTAGCGCACTTGCGTTCTCTTCGACATGAAAAACATTCAAGTTCCCGATTTCAAGACAAAAAGTATAAAATATATACCGGGTGTCCCGCGGCTGTGCCACATGAAGGGAAAGTACCTTAAATATGGTCCGTAGGACACTTTGCTATTTAGAAACTTTATTTTATTTTTCAAAATATTGCATTCAAATATTTAAAAAAAAAGCTTCAGTTTTTGCATGTATTTTACATACTAATAATTTTTCTAGTGACTTAGATGTAAAATTTCACATTGTTCCTTTATTTTTAGATACAATGTTACTTGGAAGGAATTATTTCTTATCAGTTGCCCTTTTGACTGGCATCATAAAAATACAGAATGTTTATTTTTTCATATTTGGTCTGTTCGATTCCCAGGTGAGGCAAACGGTTTTTCAAAAATCTTTGAATGCAGACTCACGTACTTTTTAAAATTAAATAATGTCTTCATAAACCAAAATCCTCTATCTACAATATTTAAGTTACTTCCCCTTCATGTTGCATAGCCGTGGGACGCCCTGTATATGCCAGCGTGTGATATATTGTATGAGGATTCATACTATACAACGCTGGAACGCGCACGCGCACGCGTTTGGTGTGGCTCGGCCTTAAGATGGAATCCACATAATTATATCATTTGTTTTACCCCCACACCAATGCGGCGTTTGGCGGCAGGTTGGGGTATGATGACTTCCCATGACTCGCCCGGATGTGCTGGTTAATAATGTCCGGTGTGTCCAGGGGTTTCTCCACTTTCTCTTGAACCACAAAGGTTTCAACACGTGTCAGCGGGAAAATCCCGATTCAATCAATATTT
Source organism: Acleris laterana (assembly GCA_963966035.1). Taxonomy (NCBI): domain Eukaryota; kingdom Metazoa; phylum Arthropoda; class Insecta; order Lepidoptera; family Tortricidae; genus Acleris; species Acleris laterana. Next base: position 11,265,549 of record OZ014463.1, on the reverse strand, counting down.
TTATTTTTATATTTGTAGATAAGTGAACTTATTGTTGACCAAGAACGTTCTTTACCAGTTTAGGATCTTAACGCGATACAAATAGAGTAGACAACTGGTAAATTAGTTTCTAGATCGACTATACAAAAATGTGTTTAATAAACGATTTTTTATCATAACTTTATCTTATCGAAAACTTTTGCACACTCCTTACGTTAGTCTCGTGTCCTCACGATATAGTTACAGTTTAAGGCTTAAATTTGGGACCAAGTTTAGGTCCAAAATCAACCTGACATTCCACAACAATAAGGTTGAGTTTCCTATAAGTAACAAATGACTTGGCATCTCTAATAACATTAACGACTTCAAGCACATTTTTTTTTAAATGTGTCACAAATCAATTTTGCGCTTCAAACTAACTCTAACTGTTGAGATGCACCGCTTGTAAATGTTCAAGTTTCTTCGTACAATGAATTGCAGCAATAGCGATGCATTAAGCGACAATAGCAACTCTTCAATGGACTACAAAATATATATATTGCCTGAGCTGACGTAACCAGCATGTGCCTCTAATTGGCCGGTTTCACTTCCTCGCAGATCTGAAGATATACGAAACGTGATCGCACGCATCTGCTGTAAACATCTCTACTACACCACAAGTCTAATATAGGTATTGCATTGAGCGCAACACTGAACGCGTTCGCAGATCGGGCGCGGGTCGTCGCTGAGTCCTAGGAAGAAACCCGCGACCCGCATTCTGTGTGTCAATGCCATTAAATTTATTTATTTGGCGGGAGAGCATCGCATACCTAAATAACAAATAACTTATGTTATTCACTTGATGTTTGGTCTTTGAGAATATTTATAAAGTCAAGATATCAACTATTAAGTACAAAATTCAGACACGGGTTTTTACTTACGTACAGTAAACAATTTGATTTCTAGACTACTGTGGACTATGTTAAAGTGACGTTCACAACCAAAACATAAGAGAATTCCTATGATTTGGTTTACAACATCACTATGAAAAAGTTCATTAATTGGTCGACTATACGAGTATGTACACCTGATTTGTACACACTTAATAAATACAAATACAAACGCAAAGTTTAAGTGTGCTGCACTAATAAAAACATTAAAGGGTTCAGATTCCAACAAACTCTAGGTGTGCAATAAACTTTAATGCACACTGAAGTAAGTAGGTCGGTTGCGAAAGCATAATTGAATTGACCCGAGTGTCCAGTTAGATAATTAATTAGTCTATAATTATGCAGCTAACATATTATTTAATAGACTAACATTAAATATCTATAACCTAACCAGCCAGGCAACTCTAGCCGGCAAAATAATTTATTTGTTACAATATCAAATTTGCGAAAGAAATTTGTCAAGATCGTAGCAAGCGGAAAGAAGTGGTCTCTGCCTACCCCTCTGGGAAACAGGTGTGATTTAATGTATGTATGTAATATCAAATTATGTTTGTTCAAAGACTAAACAGAAAAATCAAAATATAATGTGCCTTATAATATTTGTTTTTATTTTCATTTCAAATGCAATTGTGGCCTAAGTATTAGATTCTTAGGACAAACATGTCTGCACATTTAAATTTATTAATTTAAACTTTATCGCACATAACACACAGAAAGTACAAATAGCATGCTATGATTAAGATACAAGTCAACAGATATAGTAAAAAGAGGCCTCAGCGACTTACCTGCGCAGTGAGCAAGTTAAGGATCAAATTGGTGGGGCCGAAATCAGCCCTCAGTTAAATAAATAAACAAATGAAGTATCGAAACAGAGAATGCAAATAAACAGAGAATAGTGTCTAGGTGTGTTGGAAGGGTGAGAACTTAGGTATATTAGTTTATTTTATTCCAGAAAAATTTAAAGTCCTGAGGGAATAATGATAATCTAAATCTACACGGACGAAATGGCGGGCAGAAGCATGTTTATGACAACGTTAACCTTTCGCTAACCTAACCCAAAATGAATCAAAGTAATAAATTTCTGTAAAAAACTGTTTTGGGCCAAGCTTTGGTTGTCGTCTGTTGTACTGATAAAACAGTTTTGACTGGCGGTTTAACAATGTCCCATGGTTTGGAATGTTTACATTTTTTAAATACCTAAATGTATAGACTATAGGTATTTTAGGACTAGTTCAAAGTACTAACCTGATTAGACCCAAAGGTGAACCAGGTGACCAAAATCCTTTTAAAACTTATTTGTATTGTATAGAATCCAAAATGATTTGAACTAAAGAAAATTATAACCGTCAAAATTTAAAAAAATCTTTCTTCCTTTATTTGTCCAGTGATTTTGACCTGTTATTGTGTTGTCTATGTTTTGAAAGCTCTTATACACTTGACAGTAATGGCAGCGGAGTTAAAAATAATACCAAAACACGGCAAAGGCAATATCATTTTAACCTGTAGAATAGAGCCCAGTTATTATTATTAAAACACTATTACGATAATGAAAATAAACTTTTTTTTAATTCATTATAAAATTACTTTTTAAAATTGACTGACCTACAACTAAAATATTTAGCTCATTTTATTATTACTTATTGGGGTACACACACATACATACTTTACATAGCTAAAGCAACCTATTTAAAATCATTGTGTGTGTATCAATTAGAAACTATGCAAGGTGAAGTGAAGTCATTGCAACCGACTGTGTGTGTGTGTGTGTACACCTGTATTATGTCATTATCATAAATATCTCTGTTGAGATTCAGTCATTCTTGTGTGTTAGTACATTTATAGTACACATAGAATATTATTTAATAAAAAAAACCTTTAAGAGATACATGTCTTAATATAATGATTTACTGAAATGTATAATGTTTGATGCAAAAATGTTGAAAAATTTCGATGACAATGTCTTGCTAGTCAAGATTGAAGATGTTTAATAGCTGTTACAGCCAAGTTTAAGCAATAAAAAAAATTTAGTAAATAATAACTCAACCCTACTTTTTAAAATTACTGACTCACTGAATGTTGTAGCAAGCTCAACTATGAAGGAACAGAATAGAAACAAATCAGTAGTCTATTCAAACTAGTCTCAGTTTTGTTAACATTACGGTCCAATTGCAAGGCAAAAGAACTGAGACCAATTTAAGACCATTTGTCGTACGTTGCTGTGGGCGGACCTATCCACTTAACGCTTTAATAACTTCTACAGGCAGCTTACGAGTCAAACGTCGCGTCTAGTGAAAATAAAGCATTATTCCATCCCAAAATACGCGAGCATGATGTCATTATCATCACCAGGAGACCGCGTCCTACGCAAGTTATGTCACTGCTAATAACGAAGGGTCAACTTTAATTGGCTGCCGCGACCTCTCACCCACAACCACCATCGCATTCACTGCAGGTCACCATCAAAACAATAACAACACTTTCGAAATAAGGATAGGGGACTAACAATACATACCGTACTATAACCTATCTCCTTCGCGCCAACTCATTACTACCCTAATAGACAAGGACAGCGCGACGTGTCAAAACTTTACGAAACAAAAGTAATATTTACACGCAGCATGAAACTATTAAAAAGTACTTTGAACTATTTTAAAGTAAATTAAATGAGTGTACTAACCGTTATCTAGTCAACATAAATCCAAAACAGATGCCAGGGTGAAGTTACTCGGGAAAACAAGACACAAAACACTGATAAAACACCTTGTTAGAACGTTGGATCACAACGTAAGCACTGACGAACACAACATGCACTGCCACTGAACGGGAACGGGGCACTTGCACTTCAGTTTATTTACAACGATGCGAATTCCACGTTTATACACGCATACATTCCGGGACGTCTGTCGTGCTCCTATGAAATTCGGCCATTTTGCTATTGAAGAAAGAAGGCCATCTTTCGACCAATAAACAAACAGATTACTCGTCTAGTGCTTCCATCTGACGACGTTTCTGAACTGAACGAACTGACTGCGTCACTAAACAAAAAAAGTTGCTGCGTTTTGTTATTGCATAGTGCGTTTCCTTTCTATTGACTTATTATTTATTACTTGCAACAATACAGACTCACGCGGGTGCGGCAATGATTTTATTTTAGTCCGTTTTAGTCATAGGTTTTAATCATGTCATATACCTACTATCCATAGACGTATAATGTCATACGTACACTTCAACATTATTTTGACAGAATAAAATTGTTTTGTATTTTTGAACGCATCTGAAAAGTGAGAAAGCGCAATTTTTAATTAAAATTAGTATGACTTCTTGAAATATTTCTCCGAAGAAAAATGATGATTGTTTTTACTAAATTTTAACAAAATAAATTCGAGTAAGAGTTCAATATTTTAAAGTAACCCGACATGAATTTCAAATTATGTGTTATTTCGCACGCAATACTGCTTCTAACGGTATTATACATTCCAGTTACTTTAATTTAAAATCTTGAAATGTAATGTGTCGTACGTACTAATAAGCTTATAGGTTTTCGTTACAGAAACTGAATGTAGAACGCGTGAAGAATACTATAAAAATCTTAAGAATCTGTCTATCCGTAAGTCGAGAACTCGCTGATTCCTTTATCACAGGCGTATAGCATGTTGAGAGCCGAGGTAGGTATGCATGAGGCAAGGGGAGAGAGCAATAGTGACTATAATCATACTATATGAGCTTTATCGTACCTTCCTACCTCACCCCCGCACCTTGTGTGCCTACTCCGGATCTCAATTAAGTTTTACTTACCATTGTATGCTTTTAAGTATTATTATTTTTCTTTTAAATACCAACTAGGCACAGTTCTTTTTAATTTCTGTGATGAGCGCGAGTAATTGTTTCCGAGTCTTGGATGTTTTGTCTTGGACCCATGTAGGTACCTATTCTTATATCGTTATCTTGTCAACAAGTCTGCGTATTTGGGTCGAGTCTTACTACTAGGTAATTTTTTGTGAGATGATCCCTATCAAACCCAAATGGTAAAAAAGGAACGCTCATTGTTATTATATGTAATAATTTATATAATATGAAGTTGTTTACGCGAAAAATAAAATGAAGTTGTCGAATTTAACAGTACCTAATCCAAAAACTCTTCTATCTTTATAGCATAGAAAATAAAGTTCATAACAAAATGAGAACCTATTTTTGCATTTCCCATCCATATTATCTTAAGTACGGCACCCTCGGTGCGCCAGTCCGACTCGCGCTTGACCGATTTTTCTTTAAAGTATAAAATATTTCACAAACTAATAATTTTATTCGTTTTATAGATTAGATACTGTTTGGAAGGAGGAAGACACTCATAGTTTTAAATTTTCTCTAGAATGAATAATTATTTTATTATTAATTTATTAAGATGTACTTATTCTAAAAGGGCGTAACTTCATTTCTACGACACAATGGACATATTACTTTAGTCCAATCTTTATAAAAAAGTATCATGTCAACCGATAATTCTCTAAGGGCCACTTGCACGAAAAGTTTAACCTTGGGTTAAGACACTAAGTACTAATTTCACCAAACGATGTTAAATGTTAATCAATGCTAATCGACTGTTAGTTCATACATTTTGACTGCTGTTATCACTCTAATCGTCTGTTAAGTTGTTGGTGAAATTCGACATTACTCGAGTTAAAATGACAGTTTTCGTATGAATCTAACGTCTACTAACTCGAGTTAGTGCCTTAACCCAGGGTTAAATTCTGCGTGCAAGTGGCCCTAAGGGCCACTTGCACGAAAAGTTTAACCCTGGGTTAAGGCACTAACTCGAGTTAAAATGACAGTTCTCGTATGAATCTGACGTCTACTAACTCGAGTTAGTGCCTTAACCCAGGGTTAAATTCTGCGTGCAAGTGGCCCTAAGTATCTATCCATCTGTCAATAGTGTCAATGTCAAATTAGAAGTATGACAGTTTTTTTTCTCGTGAAAAAGGCAATGGTATTATATCTATTCAGGCATAGTATTGGTAAAACTCGATATTTTTATTAACTTACTTGTAATTTTGTAAATAAAGAAAAATAAATCTAAATAAATATTTTGCCGTTTTCAGGAGGTAAAACCCTTTCGATTCGTATAAATTTGCAGGTGTCACCAAAATGAAATGTTGTCAATTCACCTTCGAGTTATCAACTTAACGGAAAAAAGTTGCCACCTTTTGCCGTTATCAACTTGTTGATAATTCTGTAATAATTTATATTAATTTATGCGTTTATTGTGCAATAAATATTAAGTAAATGAATAAGATGTGCTACATAGTTTTTTTTTCCAGCCCAGCAACCGTATCCCATGGACTTGCGTCAAATCCTTATAGATGCTCACCATGTTATTGACAATGTACTTTCAAAAGGCAAACGCAAAGTTTTAGGAATGGATGGATGGCATTGGTGATTCGTCTACAGAAATGAAAAATGTCTTTGTCTGAAGCCTCATATTCATATTTAGTAAATATTTAGTCAACATTGCATTCTGGCAATATATTGCTAGAAACAACGGTTTGTTGCTGGCAACACAGAAAAACGTTGCTCAATCATGACTACAGGGCTTCTGAATGCTGTGCTAAATTTATGTGAATGTGATAAAAATACTTTATTATGAGAATGTTTTTATTTTAGGTAAATGTAGTCTTGTGGCGACTGACTTGTAACATTTGGGAGTAATTCATTCACAACGCTTATCTAATGGCTGAATTAAAATAAGGATCACAGGTATATGTTACAAGTCAGTCTCACCTTTAAAAGATTAAAAAAAAAACAAGTACAATTACACAGGTTCACAGAAAGAACATAATAGTTAAAATTCAGTCCAGCTGAAATAAGTCGCTTAACTTCAGACTCTAATAAGTCCATGAAAGGATAAGAATTTGTATTTCTTTTCAAACTTTAAGTTTTAAGTTCGTATACCAAATTTCAAGGACATATCAAAGTTTGAAGGTAAGTGACTCAAATTATCAAATATCTTTTTATTTACTTAACTGAAAACTAGTGCCTATAACTACGTTTTCCTCATTATTTTTTTTTGGCTCATTAGCTAAATCTATACTTGGAGGATGATATTTTTGCTTATGTTTATGTAGACACATGTGATTCTTGAATTGAGCACTACAGATATCACAGGGGAGTGCAGGGCCTTTATGGTGCCGTCGGATGTGTTCCGCTCTTCGTGATGATGACAAGAACTTCTGCCCGCACACAGAGCATGGGTAAGGTTTCTCCCCAGTGTGGATACGAGTGTGATACAGCAGAGATTCTTTAGTGACAAATTTCCCCCCACAAATATCACATGGAAAGTTCTTTTCTTGCGTATGCTTGACCGTATGAGCTTTAAGTCTGCTCTGACAGTTGAACTTTTTATTACACCAACTACAGACATGTGACGCAGCACCATCACTGTGCTCAAACTTTATGTGCACATTCAGTGTATTCTTACGGGAGAACTGCTTATTACAGATATTACATTTAAATATGCCTTCCGTTGCTGATTTCCTGTTGGTTTGCCCGCAAATTCCAAATGCAATATGCTGTTTGAATGTATCTTTATTTTTGTACACTCTTCCACATTTCTGGCAAACAAATCTGAGTCTATGTCCGAGTTCATGCTGTTTAAGACTATACCGGTTATTATAAGTCTTACCACATTCTACACAAATTTTAGTTTCGTGGCAATCTTTAAGATGTTGTTCAAGGAGTGTATAAGAACCGTAGCTGCGTTCACATTGCGGGCACTTGAATGTCTTTGGAGCATGCACCCTCAAGTAATGCTGTCGCAAGTAATCCAAGGCTTGAAAGGTTTTAAGACAACCATTGCATTTGTATGCCAAAGCTTTACTATCTTTATGTAGTATAAGATCCTTAGATAAAGTCATTCTAGGACTAGCCACCCTTTTCTTTTTATATTTAAACTTCTTTGTTTCTTGTTTAACTGTTGGAGTTTCAATGTCAGCATCAAAATCAACTTCATTCTTTATATCTTGTAAGAAGAATTTTGGAGGCTTTTTACTGGAAACTGACTTGAACCTTTTTAACATGCAAACCTGTGTTTTCACTGGATTTTTAAAATCATAATACTCTTGAGTAGCATAATTTTCATCCAAGGAAATAAATAATGATTTACAAACATTTATCTGTTCATTGGCATTTTGAAGACAGTTGTCTAAGCTCTCGATGACTTTGTACAGGCTTCTAGAGGTTTCTTTGCATTTTTTTATGAACGTGTAGCAATTTAATGCTGATACTGCACATTGCTTGCAAATGTTGTCCATCGCAATGTCACCGGCCTGCTAGAGAAAGTGGAATAAATAAGAAAGTAAACTAATCATATATATTCATCGAACAAATTATATAACTACAATACATACGTCGTTCCCTAAGATAGAGGCTATTACTTCAGATAGATCAACAGTGCTCGTAATATCATTTATGTTTAGCACCACTTCATCATCTGTACGAATAGCGTCAGGTCCTGCTGCATTAAAACACAAGCAGCATACATTTTCTTTACGTAATAATGATAAGTATAGAGCATTTCGAAGTGAAGTCATAATTTAATATTTAATCTGTCTGATATATCAACTAACGAAAGTAATTTCAAGAAGAGTTTGTTGAAAATTGATTTGAGACTTGAGACTTTATTGACTGACAGTTTGCTGACAGGCAGGAGTGACAGGTTATAACACGGTTTTTACGATTCGGTCCGCTTCCAACTATAGGCAAAAAGATTTACGATAAAGACTTGAATTTTTTACACATTTATATTGTTGATTCAATTTTATATTTAAAATTATTAAAATAATTAATTTGTTATGTTACCAAATAAATAATTTATAAGACCAAATCCTAGACATTCACTACAATAAATTATGTAGTACAGTGAAACTTGGTTAAGTGGGACCTGGATAAATGAGAAACCTCCATAGCTGGAACTCATGTTGAGGTCCCGACACTTTAGCACTGATTTACCTCTGTTAGTGGGACAAAACAAACCTCTATATCTGGGATTAGTTCGTCCGATTTCATCGTCATAATTACCTGTATAATTGAGACAGTGAATGTATTTTACCTCTGTTAGTGAGACTATATTTTAAAGAACACTTGCTTAGTTGTTTTCTTTGAATTTACCTCTGTAACTGAGATAACGCCAATTTGTTACCTCTTTAACTTGAACTTTATTGCAGATAAATTTCCGTTTTGTTTTCTAATTCTTAATCTACCCTCTACCCGCAAATTCCGCACTTGGCTATTTGTGCTTAAATGACCTCCAGTTTCAGTTTGGTTTTGCTATCGTCCGGATGTTTTTTTGAAAAATGCCGAAACAAAGGCTTAAATCTTTATCAGTACGCGAAAAACTAAAGTTAATATCCGTTTATGAAAGTGGAAAGACACGCGATGAAGTCTGTGTCGAATTTAATGTGCCAAAATCTACTCTTTGTAGAATAATTCAAAATAAAGATAAAATTCAGTCTCAATGTTCTGAAGGACAAGGAAAACTAAAACGTTTAAGATTACAATTAATGTAAAATACATATTTACAAAATACATAATTTGTACGTTTTTTATTTAATAATCGCACCTCTTTAACTGAAATAATCTCTCATCCCACCTCTGTTAATGGAACCCTCTGTAAATGAGACAGATATTTGTTTATACCTGGATATCTGAGACACTGGGTAAGTGGAATACCTCTTTAAGTGAGACAAATTTGCTGGTCCCTTCATGTCCCAGTTATCCAGGTTTCACTGTATTATCTTGCAAGTTTAAGAAAATCTGCTTAGTACGACTTGGACAATGACATTTCAATTTTTGTTAAAAAAACCCCACGACAGAAATTCAAGTTTTTTTTAACATACCAACCTCTATGCCATCTAAGCCAAAGGTCTATGCTTGCTTGATTGATAAAATTGACGCCATGTTTTATGCAGTGCAGTGGCTTCGATTCTGAACGAAAGCTTTGAAAGCGCGAACTGTTTGTCAAATTTAATTTGTCTGATAAGATAACATAATAATTTTATATCAAAAACATCGCTTAAAGCTGTGAGTACTGAACGATGAAAAGCAGCGTGGATGTCAGCTTGCTCCTGTCGAACATCGCTAATGGAAACCAGTATAGTCACTGCAGGTTATGTTTGAAGAGTATTGAGGATTTTTACGTCCGTTTCGGCGATGGCGTAGCTTTGGACACCGAAAATGAGGAGCTGCGTTTACAGCCGCTATCTGATGTTATCACTAATATTCTTGGCCCTGAGGTATGCCTCGTTTTAACCTTCATTTAGTCTTCTAACCTTGCTACAACTTGAATGTAGTTTTACCCCAGCTCCATACAAATCCTTTTGAATAATTTACCGACTGTTGATGTTGATGCAGAGTAGCATATTGAAAAAATACTGGAAAAGGGCCGAATCTTAAGTACCCGAAACTGACGTACATGCATCACTCGATTTGTCAGTATCGTAGCAGGTGGAAAGAAGTGGTCTCTGCCTACCCCACTGGGACAGGCATGATTTAATGTACATATGTATGTATGTACTTATTGATATTGGTTGAAAGGGTGCCCCTTGTTTTACTGACACTAATTTCATAAATCGTAACACTTGGCAGAATTTTCGTTTCATCGTATGTTAGACTAAATAGTAACCATCACAAGATAACCTGAAATCAATATGGGTTCGGCATTAAGCTTTACTAATAGCTTTTATGAAACAAACATTCTTTAAGGTAATACAAAACATTATATGAAATGAGTGTCAGTGAAACAAGGGTTAATCTGGTTGAGAGCATACTGCAAACATTTGATGTATTATTTTATTACATACTAGCGACCTGCCCTCGCTTCGCTTCGGTTTATATGAGTTTTCTGTAACACCCGTTCATAAAAAAATCATTTATTATACATGTAAACCTTCCTTTTAAATCACTCTATCTTTTAAAAAAAACCGCATCAAAATCTGTTGCGTAGTTTTAAAGATCTAAGCATACATAGGGACAGACAGCGGAAAGCGACTTTGTTTTATACTATGTAGTGATACATACATACCTTCATGCCTTCTTTTTCAGAGTGGGGTAGGCGTTTATAAATTCCACAGAAGGACATGGTGTGGTACTTTTCTAATGCCGAGAACCTCACAACATTAATAAATTAAAACAAATTACTTCAATTATCTTGATTCCTGTAGCTTCGAAAAACACCAAGCCATAGGTTTAGATTTGAGCGCCTTTTGGTGTATTACCCAATTATTTTAAAATTAGTCAATATTTTAATGAAAATTGTTTCCTTAATTTTAGGTAACTGAAGAATTTCCAGGCTTAGAAGCAGTGTGCACAGACTGTGTTGAACAGGCCCTGGCAGCAGTTAAGTTTATTGAAAATTGTCGCCTTTCCTCCAATTTGCTCCACAATGTGCTTGATAGCATACTCCAAACACTTAATGTTGAATTTGAAGCTAATGAAAACCAATCTCTATTTTTATTGATAGATGAAAGGAATTCAGAGCTGATATTAATGGAAAATGATTCTGTACCAGCAATTAAGACCACAAATAAACTTGTAGAGTCTAAACTAACTTGCCCTGAATGTGGCAAGGACTTTTCAAGCTTGACTGATTATAAGAAGCACTGTAAACTACACCACAACTCATTTGTGTGTGATGGCTGTAGTGAAACCTTTGAAACACTGGAAGAACTGTCAATCCACCAATGTGTTGCTAAATACAAGTGTCCAGAGTGTAAGCAATACAGAAATACAGAGGAGGCGCTTCAGGACCACCACAACCGAGCTCACCAACCCCACGTTTGTAAGGAATGTGGGAAGTCGTGCCAAGGCTCAGACAAGCTCAAATTACATGAAGAAAAACATACAAACAAAAGCCAATGCCCTAAATGCGGTAAAAATTATGCTACAAAAGATTTCTATCTAAAACACATAAAATTATGTTTAGAAGGGCGTTTAGATCCTCATCCGTTCAGGACTAAACTCAAAAGACCATTTTCTTGTAAAGAGTGTGGCAAAAGCTACAGTACGTCAGGTGGTTTAAGGGTACACAATAGATTTGAGCATGGCGATGGAAAACCTCATGTATGCCCGCATTGTAATAAGAAATTTACAGCCCCAAGCTATTTAAAAGTGCACATGATAACTCATACAAAGGAGAAGAACTTTGTGTGTAACATGTGCGGTAATCGATTTGTATCCAAGGAGGCATTGTTGTATCACACAAGGCGGCACACTGGGGAAAAGCCATACAAGTGTGAACTCTGCTTTGAAAGGTTCGTCAACGCTTCAGCTAGGGCTGAACATATAAAATATAAACACATTGGGCCTACATTGATGTGTGAAATATGTTCAAGGAAGTTTGTGACTCCACATTTCTTAAAAATGCACATAAAGCGACACCACGAGAAAGAAAGTGACTGGCAGACGGGAGAGTCTGATAATAAAGATTTGGGAGACACAAAAGGAATGATGAATAAGAAGATCAGTAAATAAGTTTTTTTCTTTTTTATAAATTATTTCTTATTGACCAGTAGTTAAATATTCCAGCTTGATATAAAATTCTCTTTCGCACAAAACATTAGCATTTTTTTTTGTTATGATTATATTATGATACCTGTGTAATAAGTTAGTGAAATGCTTTGTCTACAAACAAAAAACTAAAACGCAACCGCAATTCTTCATTTTCAGTTTCCGCAAATTCCTTCAGTATCTCCTCCTGACAAGAAACCTCAAATCCAGGTCTGAATTTTTCAAAAACATATCTAGCCACAATATGGGAAGAGACCACTTTCTGTGACAACATACCCTTTATTACTCCAATCGTAAGTAGTTCAATACTCTGGTCGTAAGAATGTCCAAAATATTTGTTTAGGTAATCTTCAACACCTATTCCATATAATTTTATGATTGTAGGAAAGTATGTCCGAGTGAATTCTTCGATTTCGTTTGAAATGAACTGCCCGTAAATTGTTCCAAGCATTTTAACCCCTTCAAGAAGTTTTGTAGATTCGTCAGAAATTAGGTTCGGAGTCTGCTTCAGGCAATGTCTTACACTCTTATAGTAAATAAATGTTAAATGTATTTCTGAATATAGGTCAAACCACTTTTCTATCGGCAAAAAACCGTGTAGCCACTTGATTATACACTCAAATAAAGGCAAGCCTGCTGTATATTTAGTGTCGTAAATCACTTTGTTGTACTTTAAGGCAAACAAAAAGCTATACAATATGGTTCTAATAGTCTCGACCTTTTTAATATTTTTTTCTTCAGCGCTTGTTTTCCAAATGTTTTCAATGAGTTTGAAAAAAGGGAGTCCAACAATTTCCAGCCGTTTTTCTAGTATTTCTTCAGATGTACATAGAAGAAGAAATTTAGCTATCATTCCTACATGCAAGAGTTGGTGCGGAGAAACAAAGTCTGCTTTGAACAGTATGCTGTTGTCATGAAGGCTAAATTGCAAAAAATACTTAATCTCTTCAATAATAAACTCCTCGTCTACATCAGGTAGCATATTGTTACAAATCTGGCAAAGAATTGACATAGAGGTCCTTTCACATGACTGTTTACATAACTTATACACGAGAACATAGTATTCAGCCATGAAAGCCAGTGGCAAGCATGCCAGTGCAGTAATAGAGTAATGACAGCGCTTCTTGTGGCGGTCGTAATCTATAGCTCCTAAAATAGGTTTCACGATTTTCCAAATATGCGGGTCCGAGTTAATCCCTCGACGCTTGAAATAACGTAAAGCTGCTTTAAGTGCTACCCCTGGTCTTTTACTCGCAATTATTTCGAAAACTTCGCGTTCCTTGTTCATTCGCTTTGCTAGCGTTAAGGCTAATCGCATTGAGCGTCGCCATTCTAGAGATTCTTGTAAATATTTTTCCATCTCGGTTTGTCGACATGTCACTACGTGGTTGGCTACAGCCTTAGCTCCAGCAGCGTGCCATCCAAACGAGTCCAAGTCAAAAGTTGGTCTAACAACATGGGCGTTAGCTCTTAGAGCTGCGGCTAAACTTTGTATTACAGGTGATCTAGGTTTGGAATCAAAATCTGCTAAAATTCCTGGAAACGTAGCGCCAGCCAGTAATGCCAGAGGCCGACCTAGTTTCTTAGCTTTCGCATTTTTAGCTTGTTCTTCAACAAGTGTTGCAGCAGATAGCTGTAATACAGCGCGGTAACGCTGCGCCAGACCATCCTCCTCAGCGAAATAAATCACTAATTTACGAAAGAATTTTTCATGTTTCAAGTCATCAAATTTATTTTGGTTTATTATTCGTTTTTGAAATCTTTCTGTCTCTTGAAGTACAGAAATGTCGTGCCGCATCGCATTAACATACGATGCCTCAGTATGTATTACATCAAAAATTTCTCTGAAAAAGATTTTCCTGCCTAATCTCATCCTATATAATTCAATAAAGATGGTATTAGGGTTCTTAACAGATTTAGCGCAATTCTTAATTGTGTCGACGGCTTCAGGACATTGATCCAATTTGATGCGGTACGTAGAGAGAATATCCATTAAGGGCCCGAATCGCCCATCAGGTTCGTTGCGTGCTTCAGCGGCGACCCAGCCCGGCAATCGCATGATAAGAGATTTTCGTTCATTTGCGGTAAGTTTATAGCTCGTAAAATTGGAAAAACATGAGAAGTATGCTTCCCAGACAGGTGGAGACGGAGTAACATTAGCTAGCAAGTGGCGTAACATCACTGCATGGAGACCTTCGACGCACGGGGCCTCAGGGCTTCCTCCGTCGAGTCCAAGGTCATGTCCCCATTCTAAAAGCTTTGTCCATGGTTCGTTAGATAAGCGCCAGACAAACGCGCGCTTCACCAGGCTTCGGAAGATAGCGGCTCGTATCTGCACCGGCTCGTTCTTATATTCTGTTAATAGGTCTATTAAAGTTGTTAAATATTCTTCCCGGCCGCCTGTCTTGCTGACCAGTACCAGGAATATATATTGGCGATTTTGTGCATAACTCTCTGCTCTCAATCGCTTATGAAGCTCAAACAGAGTCTGCTTAAAGCCTACGAATCGGAACTCTTCGAACAGCTGATCAAGGTACGTCCTTTTTAATCGTGGTTCACATTTTGAACTATAGCAATAGGTCGTATCCGAATAATTTTTATGAGTCCCACATGAATACTCGGTGCACCCTATGTCCCTAAATATACCAGTTTGAGGAACCGTTAGTGTTGGTGGTTTAGGGACTGGGTACGGCCAATCTTTAACGGGGGAACCGTAATCTTTATCTATGAATATTATTTTCTTGAATGATGTTCTTTCTTCTACACTGAGAGTTTTGATAAAGGGCTCCACATTTTGGTAAGACAACCAACCCCCAAGATACTCTGCTCTAGCTATTTTCATTACAAGGTCTTTGATTTCTTCTGAATTAAGGCACTTAGCCAAGGCTGTTACGTTAAGTAACCACGCCGTATAAAGCTCTGGCTTGGCATTAAACCTTTGCTTGTGGTTCTTTATAATGTGCTTTGTTATTTCGGATTTAAATCGTGGAAATCTTTGACAAACGTAGAAGTTCTCTACTACATGAAAAAAAACATCTGGGTCGTTTTTTATAAGATATTTTACGGTAGAGAAAAATGCCCTATCATTTTTAAGATAATACGTGAGAAGTGCTTGATTGGACCTCAAACTGTCAAAATAAATTTTGGTAACAAGTGGGACTTTTTCGCTTATCCTTTTCAATAGTTTTGGTGTTATCTTATCTAGAACGCGGATGACTTCATCCAGGATATATTTCTCCGAACAATAGCATAAGAATTTCGCTGCTATCTCAAAGTCAATGTCTCTATAGTGTTGATAAAACTCTCTGCATCTTTGTGGATCCCGTAAGTGCTTTTCGATCCAGTTTCGCATTTTATTGACAGCTTGCAATCTCATCTGCGGGTACAACTCATCTTCTAAGAACTTAGGATTGATGATGCCAGAAAATTCCGAGTTCAATAGCCACAATGATTTCAATGCTCTGCTCACGTAAAGCATATCATCGTCCTTTAGGGTTTGAATGATGTATTCCACGTTCTTTTGTTTTGAAGCGAGGTCGATCTTGAACAGTCTGTCGATGGCAGACTGTTCATCCAGGTCTCGGACGGAGTTGAAGGCTAAGCTGCGGGCAGCAATGTTTACAAGCTCGTTGAGCCTGCAGTGGCGGTCGCCCAGATTACCTGAGAGCGTAATCGGAATTGGATTCGCCATCTGAAATGCAGTGCAATTTTACAATCAGTTGCGCAATATATGTATGTATGCATGTAAACTCTTTATTGCACATAAACAATTATAAGACATGTTTGCATCAATATAAATAATGTACATAAGCAAACTTATCCCATATGGGATCTCTTCCAGTTAACCTTGGAGTAGAATAAGCAAGGACAATGCCGTAGGATAGACAAATTAACAAATCTTCTTTAATAAGATACATACAAAGATAAATTATAATATAAGTACCAATATATACTACCACACATACGTAAACAGCAGTTAAAACCTACAACAGAGGTTAGGATCAACACTTAAGACTCATCCTGTTGATTTAGCCACAACTTCCTTAATCCTTCCTTCAATGAACCGACATAATATCTAGATATATCGCATCATTGCTATTTTTAGATGGTTACTATATATACTAAATACGTGGGCGGTG
The DNA here is from genome assembly GCA_963966035.1 of Acleris laterana. Lineage (NCBI taxonomy): Eukaryota > Metazoa > Arthropoda > Insecta > Lepidoptera > Tortricidae > Acleris > Acleris laterana. The sequence continues at coordinate 11,248,946 of OZ014463.1, read as the reverse complement.
ATTCACGCATGTCTGAAAGATGATTGCGTCAACTCTGGTAATACTAATTTTCCAAGATAGTTAGGAACACCAAATTTACCAATATAGCAAACCTACCTAGAAGAAATTAAAAAAACTTGTTTTGTTTTCACTTTAAATATAAGGGAGCTTGAGAGTATGGTTGCAAACTAAAAACGAGTAGGTACCCAACAAGAAGACCAAAATATATAGTAATTGCTAAAAGTACCTACCTAGACTTGTTGAGTCAGTGTAAATGGACTGACGGTGGCGTTCCACAAGGGTCAATATTTGGACCTTCCCACTTCTTAGTTTATACACTCCAACTACCAATGATACTATAAACTAGGGCCACTTCGATTGATTTCGGTAATAGTTATTACTCCTGCATTTCATTAAAATGGAATAGTAGGGGATCACACTACATTAAACCTAGTTCTATAAGGTTACCAGATGATATACAGTGGCCATATAGTTAAAAACGAGTATTTTATTTTATAATAGTTTGAAAATGTTTTTTATTTAGCTTTCATACAAAGTTGTAAAACTTTATGGACGCGTCAGCACTAAGTTTTTAAATGCCTTAACAGCTATTATTTGTACATAGATTTAAACCTTAGTTTATTAGTTAATCACTTTTTGGTTGGTAGTTAAAATTGAAGAGTCATATTTGTAGGCAATTGTATCGGGAAAACGCTAGCATTCCTAATCATGTGGCCATCACTGTGTATAATCGTTGTTCTGTGTTTAGTTATTAATTAGTCACGTCATTCATGGGGGATCACGAAATGGCAATATCCTCCATGACTAATTATATGTACCTACTTATACCTATCATCTGGTAGTCTTATAGAAATAGAACTAAGTTTAGTGTCGTGGGCTCTTAGGCGAGAACCACAAAATCACAATCACAAATTATTCATGAGACAAGCGTTTATTAGTCATGAAACTGTATTAAATTAGTCATGTAAATTTTAAGTTGTAGGTATATTTTTATGTATGTTAGGCTGTAAGGTGTTTGTAAATATGGGCCTTGTCTGAAATAAAGTTATTATATTCTATTCTATTCTAAATTTGAACAAAATTGGATATAATAAAACTTTACACAGTAGAAAGTTTTGGAGTTTGGACGAACAACGATGAAAATGCACTCTTTTAGGGACCCTGTTAAATACAAAGCAAAATGCGACTAACCTTGCACGTAAGAAGGGCTTATTTACAAAGTAATTGATTTAACTTTAGCCTTTTATTAACACGAAACTGCGGATGAGATAATGAAAAACAACAATCTGTATGTATGTAAATAATACATCCGTAAGTTATCTGTGGGATGGAAGCAGTTGAAAAACCTGAGAATCTTCCAAAATAAACAAACTTTTTTTATTTTTCATATTAAGAATTAATTTCTTGTTATTTGCTCCATTTGGTTTTAATTATAAAGTTAACAGAAATTAAAAAAAGTTTTCTGACCTTGTTTCGTCGGTTTGTCTTATCTGTGATGTTTGACTGACGCGCACGCACAGATTATAAATAAGTGTATCTGACTGACGCTAGCGATGTTACGAGTCGAACTTATTCCAACTCGGATAACTCGAGTTGACTCGGCCGCTAACTTGAATCGCCACTCGAGTTGACTCGACTCGCATCAACCGGATGGGATTCACTTCGCGGCAGTAGCCAAACGGATAGGCGAGTCGAGTTTTGGTTTCGGGTTGGCGAATAGCTGATTCACGTGCACTCGCACTCGCATAACTCGCATCACTCGCATTCGTTATCCGCTCACTTGCCCGGCCTTATCAATTCTAGTTAGAGAGTTAGGTATGCGGGTTGATTCGAGTTGCGAATGCACTCGATTCGAATCAGCTCGTTTAGACTCTGATTCGAGTTGTCTGAGTCGAATCGAATCAGATAACTCGACTCTCCCATCGCTAACTGACGCGATATAAGACAAGACGCTCGCATTTAGACATACCCTATAATCTGTGCGCTCGCCTCGTAAATGTCAAATGGTGACTGTTTTACTCACTCGCAAATAATCAGCTAAATATTTATTTTATCTAGTCATTCATTGAAACTAAGTTGTAAACAAAATTATGGATACGGACTCTAGTGTCATACTGTCTGCTTTTAAATTTATATCGAGGGCCGACGAGCATATTTGTAGGTTATGTTTCGCCTCCACACAACAACACAAAATCTATATTCAGGACCCTGTCCTTTTGAAACGACCGTATTATCATAATACTGTGACTTACGTGGACATGTTCGAGGAGCTTGGTGTAAGTAAAGTTTTATATTACTTTTATGAAAGTACTTAATCATGAGATTCGTGAGGAATACAATATGATTTTTATTTTTAATTGGGAATCACTAACAAACCTGTACTTTATTTTGTTTGCTGCAGATAACTGACGAACCTTATTTGCCGCAGACCTTATGTGATAGTTGCGCAAAGGCAATGTCAAACAGCTATTTATTCAAAAAACTTTGCGAGAACTCCAATGAAAAATGGGGTGAGGTGTTAGTAAAACTTGACAACAGTCTAACTCAGGCCAATACTCTGAGCCCCACTGTGTGCACGGCTTACTTGATGATCAACAAGACCGATAACTACATATTCACAAGTAGGAAGACTCATACGCACGATAGACAAACAGCAGTATCTAAAATTAAGCGTATAATTAAGAACAGAAGTAAATATGTTCAAAACAAAGCCACGGCTCTTATGTTTATATGCGAAGAATGTGGTATGCGTTACAAGTCAAGAGTCTTACTTGTAAAGCACATGAAAGCACATAATAATACACCTCAGCCCTGCCCACAATGTTTCAAGACATTCTCATCCCCCCTTCATTTAGCTGAACACGCAGAAAGGGTGCACTATCCAAAGAAGATTCAATGTGATCAATGTTCAAAAATGTTCAGCACGGAAAGAATGCTACGAACCCACAATAGACTGGAACATATTGCTGCAATTTGCAAGCTTTGCTTTGTCCAGTTTCCATCACGGACAGCTCTTAAATTTCATTTGGATAAACACGATGTCTTGCACTGTTTACAATGTAACAAGAGCTTTATAAACAGACAGACACACAGGATTCATAGCAAGCAGTGTGGCAACACTGAAGATAAAGTAGTAAGCTTCTTTTGCGATCTATGTGGAAAAGGTTATATTCGTAAAAATGGTTTGAGAACCCACTTGAAGACTGATCATGGTTTTGGCAAAGTTTTGACTTGTAGTTGGTGTTCTAAGAAGTTTGATGCAATAAGCAGACTAAAGAACCACATTGTTAAACATACTAGGGAACGTAACTTTAAATGTGAGCAGTGTGGAGGAAAATTTGTCACGCAAGCAGCTTTAGTGTACCACACTAGGTTACACACTGGAGAAAGGCCATTTCATTGTGACATTTGTAATGAAAGTTTCCTTTCTGCTTCGCGGCGCATGGAGCATAAACGTAGAAAGCATTTTGGACCAACAAAAGAATGTCACATTTGTCATGTAAAGTTTGTAACGGGCAGTCAACTCCGGAAACATGTGGAGAGGCACTCAGATCCTCACAGCAAGCTTTACGTACCAGTGGCCGATAAGACAGACAGATCCAGAACCTTAAATTTTTTAATATATAAATAATAAATTGTGACTAATAGTGAAATATTTCATGGTATTATTGTATTTAAAATATTTATGCAATACCTGTTAGTCTTTACTTTGTATTACCTCTGCGGATCTAGATAATCTAATTAATACATGATAAATGTTTGTTGATTTCTATCTATGAAAGTTCCCATCGTCATTTTTGTGTTAGATTAAATTAAAATAGCAGAAGATAGGTGATGTTGATATATTCCCTATTCAAATAGTGCACCTGATACTACCACAAATACATTTACACACGTAAACCAAGTTGTTAGATGTCAACAGAGAAAGAGACAGAAAGACGCAAATAGGTGGAGCGCTAGCTAGACGAAGTACTGCTGCCGTGACTCGTGTAGACAGGTCATTTAACCAAATGAGTTGCAGCCTTACAGTCCGTAAACTCTTAAAAGGTGCTTCGGGTTTGTACTTCTCTCTCATACTTGCTCTTAATAAGAGAGTATGAGAGCATGTGAGAGAAAAGTACAAACCCGAGCACTTTCTAAGAGTGCACTGTATAGCCGCTTAGTATGGTAAAAAAAAAAAATGTGTTAATCTGTTCGGTTTATTAATTTCTATAACAATTTAAATCTTATTGATCTTATATTATCTAATCTTACTTCTATCTTACTAAAAGTAAGTATGAGTACAGTAAAATTGTATTAACTAATAAGTAATAACAAATTACAACAGTACTGCAGTTTTATTTATTTAAACACTAGCGACCCGCCCTCGCTTCGCTTCGGTCTATGTGAGTTTTCTGTAACACCCGTACATAAAGCAGAATCTATTATACACATAAACCTTCCTTAACAATCACTCTATCTATTAAAAAAAACCGCATCAAAATTCCTTTGCGTAGTTTTAAAGATTTAAGCATACATAGGGACAGACAGCGGGAAGCGACTTTGTTTTATAATATGTAGTGATGTCTACTTATTAATTTACAAAATACCTTAGGATATCTAATGTTAACCAAAAATTGTGTGTTTATTATTATTGTAGTATTATTATAGTGTGTTTGGGTGTTTTGTCCGCTTGATATTATTATTAGCTTTTGCATACGGATTCGCTCTTTCCGACTTGTTTATATCGCAACCAAAGTCACATCTATAATTATATACTACGAGTACGAGGCAAGGGCTGAAATATTGTAGTCAAAAATATGACCTTATTTGTATTTTTTTTTTGCTGACGCTACTGTGAAATCAAACTGCGGAGTGCGGCTAACTTGTCGGACAGTTACGTATCGTATATTTCTGTCCCGTTCTGCAAAATGGCGAACGCTTGCGCAAACGAAATGAAATAAATCAAGACATATTTAATAAAAAATGTGTAATTTGCTTTTTCTTAAGTTATTAGTACAACCATTACACTCTTTTTCATCCGAGTCCTGTGACAGCTCATATAAACGCGTATTACACTTGTTTCTTTAACTTTACATAAATACTATATGGGTACACAGCTAGCGACGCGGTTCGGGAACTAAAATAATCACCTATTCTTAAGTACCTCGCATATGAGCATAGTAAGTAAAATAATAGCATAATAAATACGGCTTTCATACGACATCTTAGATGAAACAGAGTGTAAACGCACACGAAGGCATGTCGTAACTTATATTGCCTAAAATCAAAAGTATCTTGACACGTCCGCGTCTGACGTGAATGACAGTCGGATTGCGAGTGAGTCTACTATATTAGGTCCACAGGACCTGCTGGCCTATTGCCTAACGCACTCGCAATCGACTTCAAAATGGAACAATTGTTTTAATTTTGAAAGCTGACTCGTCGGGCTGTCAAGATGAAAACGATTGCGATTGCAAGTACGTTGGGCAATAGACAAGCAGATTTATGAGTTCAGTGCCCTTAAGGTTAGTCACCTATCTTCCGCTGTTTTACTTTCATCTAAGGCCATTGTAAAATTGCCAAAATGGAACCCCGACCCACAATAGATGGGTGTCGCGTCATTATAAATGGAATCTTAAGAATTCTTAAACTCCTGTGACTGAGTGGGGCAGGGTTCCATGGTTCGATAAATATTTTATTTTTATCCAACTTTGCATGATGGATTTTAAAATAATAAGAAGGTTCATCTTGGTCGTGGGAGTGACAAGCTATATTTTGACAAAAATCATCAAATCAAAATCAAATCAAATCAAATATAATTTATTGCATTTATCATAGGGAAGTTAAAAAAAAAAATGCAAACAGATTTTTAAGCTTCCGCTATGGAATTCCGAATCGTCATTTCTCCTAATGCATAGTTTGTCCGAATTTTCGTTTATCCTAAAGCCATTTCCGCTTAAATTTTAAAACCTTTTAGTATTGTTATAAATGTTATAATACAACGCTAACCTAACCGAACTGCAGATTTAATTGGAAAACTTAAAAAGTTGCCTGACTCATCTTAAAACCAATTTAGGGCAAATGAAAATTCAGACAAACAATGTGTTAGAACAAACGTTGTTAGAGATGGCATTACGATTAAAATGCAAGTCGTAGAATATAACGTTTTATTAGAGATAACTTAGACTCGGCGATAAATAAGGAAATGATAGAGCGCGTACAATACAATATACAACTACTTCTCCTTGTTGAGGGCTTCGATGAACTCTTCTAACCTCTCCTGCACTTGTCGCACTCGCTCTGAAAAAAAAGAAAAAATACTATACAATGTGGAAAGTTAAGATGGGTAAGGGTTGGTTCTAGAACCATGGCCGTCTCACGAAAACGACCTTGGGAGTTATAATTTATTTGTATAGACACAATAGAGAATACGGATTTTTTAAATAGCATTTCTCAACTGATATGAAAATACCAAGAGATCACCAAAAGTGAAATTAAAATTAAAATAGGCTAAGAAATATGGATCCCTGATCACATATTGACCTGACTCATTTGTATTTTGTATTTCGTATGCCAAAAGGCGCGTCATGAATTGCTGCATATTTTACCACATTGTCACCTGATAATTACCTGTGATGACGAAATAAAGACTATTCTATTCTATTCATAGACATATACAATAACCTACCTGGTGAAAATATAAAGTTCAAAATACATAATGGTTATAATACATACTGGTTTTATTTCTGGAACCGTAAACATTTCAGGTTTTTTTAAGGCCATTGCATATGGAAGCCATAAGGTTATGTTAGGTTTGTATTATAACAATCCTTAAAAGTCATAATAATACTAATGGTTTTATTTCCGTTTCAGAAATAAAACCAGTAATATATTATGACCATTATTTATTATGAGTATTATGACTTATTATGTATTTTGATTTTTATATTTATGATTTACCCGAATGGTCACTTGTCATTGTCACGTATCATTTGAAAATGCCACATTATGGCCTCAAAGGGTTAGTTCAACGTAACTTCTATAATTTATTAATTTTCTACTTACTTAGCTCTTCCGCTAATTCCACTCTTCTGCCTGATAAAAGTTTTTTCTTGAGATCGGGATCCGCTGCCATCTGATGATGCAAAACAAGGAATTAGAATGATTCTTTTTTTAATTATGCGAATTTAAAAAAAGAAAATAGAAAAGAAAAAACGAGTCAAGTGCGAAATGGACTCATAAACTTGCATTGTAAGCCATTGTATCAAAACAAACAATTGTATGGATAAGCGCTACCATAGTCGTGCATCACTACCATAGATAAAATAGGTCATGTCTGTTTTCTCTGCTTGCTCCATGTAGGGCTATGGAACTGTTGCCCATTCCGCCATATAAGGACGGACATGGAAAACTACTTGCAAATTTCTGAATTGAACGTTTTTATTCTAATTTTATTATTTATGTGCTTGTAACCTTGAAAAACCAGCGCTGACTTTAATGCCAGCATTACGCTGAGTTGGGACCATTTCGTGGCCACTTTCTTTTTAACCCCCGACGCAAAAACGACGGGGTGTTATAAGTTTGACGTGTCTGTGTGTGTGTGTGTAAATGTGTATGTGTCTGTCTGTGGTATCGTAGCTCCCAAACGGATGATCCGATTTTAATGCGGTTTTTTTTGTTTGAAAGGTGTATTAGTCGGGAGTGTTCTTAGACATGTTTTATTTGTTCTTGAATATGTTAGTCACGAATAAATATATATATATATTTTTTTATGTATGTATGTACCTCGTCAAGCACCTCGCGCAGCTCGCGGTCGAGGCGCGCGGCCTCGCGGTTGCCGAGCTGCTGGCGCAGCGCGTTGGCCGTGGTGCGCAGCGTCTGCTGCACGCGCCAGAACATCACCACCTCGCAGCACTCCTTCTGGAACACCGCGCCACGCATCAATACCGCTGCCATTGGTTAAGACTGCGCCGAGCAAACGCCGAGCGTCCAGTGGCGCCCTCATTACTATTATTGGGTTTTCTAATTAACTAAATAATTTCCTTGGAACGAAACAAAATGTGTTTGTAGCGCAAGTATAAACACAATTTATGGGATACGTAACAAACTTTAATAACAATTACCCTTTGAGTAGTCAGCTTAACGGGAAAAGGTGGCCACTTTTTTTCGTTAAGTTAATAACTCGAAGGTGAATTGTTATTAAACTATATGATATACCCTATAAGTTGTGTTTATAATTGCGCTACAAACACAGTTTGTTTGGTTCCAAGGAAATTCTTTAGTTAATTAGAAAACACAATAAAAGTAATGAGGGCGCCACTGTACATCCGGCGTACGCTCGGCGTAGTCTTAAAGGGCCACGTTTCACCGGGTTGTTACATCATTTTCATCAAGCATTTTTTCATAGCTTAGCGAATTTTCACAAAGCATTATTTCGTAATCGTTACTTTTCTTGATTGCATTTTTTATATAGCGTTATGTAATGTTCGGTGATTTTTACTATTCACATGTTTTCATAGTAGCGAATTTTCACAAAGTATTATTTCATAATCGTAAATTTTGTTAACTGCGTTTTTTATATAGCATTATTTAATGTTCGGTGATTTTTACTTTTCTCCTTTTTTATATTAGCGAATTTTCACAATCGGAAATTTTCCCCATAGTAATTACATCGTAATACCTAAGTTAGGTTAGATTCGTTTTTATATTAGGTCCGGAGGGCCAAAATTACCCGAAAATAGGAGCTCCGCCAAGCGGACTCAAACAAATTAGATTTTTAGAAGGGAAAAAACCGCGGTTAATAAAATAATCTACTGGTAATTTTACCAATAAAAATAAACGCGAACATTAAATAACGCTATATGAAAAACGCTACATGATGAAAAGTGAATAAGAAAATTTGCTACTATGAAAAAATTATAAGTATGTGAACATTCGCTACTATAAAAAAATGTCATATGAAAATTCGCCACTATAAAAAAATTTCATATGAAAATTCGCTACTATAAAAAAATGTCATATGAAAATTCGCCACTATAAAAAAATGCTTGTTGTGAAAGTTATCTAACAAATCGCTCGCCCGTCGCAGGGTTGACACAATTCTACCGTGACCGGGATATGATGTCCTACATTTTCAAAACCCTGCATTGTTTCGTCGTTACATGCAAAAACAGGTGAAACCGAAAACCTTACGCGTGGGACAGTCGTATACACAAATAAGTGGTCGTTTTTATGGTTATTAGGTAGTCAATAAAAACAAATGTTTTGATAAAGGAATTCAATGCCACATGATTTTATTGTCTCGGACTAAGGAATCGAGCCAACTAAGTGATATTTTGTAAATGCGTTGTACAGTAAAAATATGGGAGAATATGTGTGACGCACCTTATTCCAATGCAATAAGAACTTCGTAACATATTTATGAGAGGATTCTTTCGATACATATTTTTGATAAGTATTCTAAATTTTACAGTCGCGGAACGAAAAGGTTGACCAGTTTTCAAATAAATTGATTTACACCTTGCAAGCACATGTTACCTTTTTAAACTGTGTAACAGACCAGAGAAATAATATTGAACCTATAGTGGCTGTTGTTTATACGTGAACATAGCAACCCTTTTGTAACGAGCAATAAAGACTAAGTTCAGTTAACCAATAGTGGCTGTTGTTTATACGTGACCATGGTAACCATGTATCTGTGGGCCATGTAGTGAAATGACATTCGTTATGACGGAATGTGTCATACAGATAACCAAAAACAGATCTTAAGGTGGTCACAAACCTAAACAAAAACCAAAACTGCAACAATGTAATATGATTCTATAACTAAGATACTTACTGTATTAATCCTTTGCTGCGAAAATGAAATCGAAATGATGACAAGCAATATGTGATTTTGTGAATTGATATGCGGTTGTAGTATCCGTAAGCGTCATTTACGTTACGATTTAAGGGGCTACCATGCACATAACAGATGTTTTTGATGAAGTTTACTTTCTTATACTCAAACTCAGTTAAAACTGAATTTATGAAAAAATACATTACAATTATCCATGCCTTTAATTCTATCGAACGGGATTTCAAAATAACGAATGGTTATTTTTTTATAGTTTTTAAAAAACATGACCATAAAAATACTAAATTCGATATATTTTTTTCATCACGGCGTCAATTGATGTGGAAACTAAATCTAAATATTCTTCATTAATATAATCTAATATATCATCAAAGGTTTTTTTTCTAAAGTAAAAAAAATGGAAATAAAGGCCAAAAAGTACTTTTTTGGAGTAAATTTGTCAAACTTAGATATAAATCTCGATATCAGTGACTTGTAAAAGAAAAATAGAGATGGTAGCCAGTTTAGAAAAGCGGTGTTAATGCAAATAGGTTCTAACAACAACTGAAAGTTTAGAGCTTCAGGTCGAAGGTCATTCTGCCCGTTGTAGCCACTTAAGGTGTATTTATGACGCTGTGTATAACTTGGCATTTTATTTTATTAGAGCTCTGTTTAGAGCAAAATTAACATTATCTTACTAACATTATAAATGAGATAGTTTGGATGTTTGTTACTCAATCACGCTTCAACCGCTGAACAGATCGGGATGAAACTTGGCACACATATAAATTAGGTCCTGGAATAGGACATAGGATAGTTTTTATCCCAAAAGAATCTCATTTCTATGGGAAATCCTGGTTTGATCAAATGATGAAGTCACTAGTAATAATATAAAACCGTCACAGGAACAGGGTAAGACAAACTAGGGGAGAACAGCTAAAGAAAAACAGCAATGTAAAATGTTAGATGATAAATTAAAAAACAATGTTTATAATTATAAATAACTATTTTATTCAAAACTAGCTGTTGCGCGCGACTCCGTCCGCGAAGAAAAATAAAACATATCCTATGTCACTCAGGGTGAATGTAGCTTTCCAATGGTGAAAGAGTTTTTGAAATCGGCAGTAGTTTTTGAGTTTATTCATTACAAACATACACACACACACAAAAATACAAATCTTTCCTCTTTATAATATTAGTGAAGATAGAAAGACTGATTAAATGAACAGCGAAAACATAGAGTCGAGCAGCGGAAATTAATATGAATAAGAAAAATATAATGCTCACCCCATTTCCATTCTGTTGACTGTACAAATAGAAGCTCTTTTTGCAATCCCGCGCTCTTATTTGCGCTCGTTGAAGGAAATTTCTGCAAAAAAAAACAAGATTTTAAGATCGTTTTGTGCTAATCTATAGCTGCATTAGCATAATGGGCTGCGCATGCGTATTTTTTCATTGTTAAATATTTTTTATAAACAGCAAAATTTTTATATCATACGGGATCATAACGCCACCCATAGTGTAACCAAAGCGTTGTCATGGTTGATAGTTTCGTAATGAGCGTCACCAAAGGAGTGTGCGTGCGCGCTTGACCGGTAACGACTTGCTGTCAGTTAGCTCCGCTTAAATAATTAGTAAATTGCTTCTAAAACAAGTGATTCGGTGGTAAAATTATAAATACTTAATCTACAGTGTCAATTGAATAAGATAATTTAAAAATAATCGCCAAAAGTGAACGTAAAAAAGCAGACGTAAAGAAATAAAAATTGTGGTTAACGTTATTTGGTTCAAACTTCACTCACACTACCAAGTGCATAACAGTGAACACAAAGTGCTTAGCCTATAGAAACCGAGATCCTTATCTCGTATGTACACGCCCACTGTGGCTTTGGCGCTAGTGCTAACCTTTTTCGCACGCATACAGTAAGCGTAAGGTGGTCGAGCGGTATACTGCGCAGCTATCTATCAACAGGATCACGGTTCAAATCCCGATTGGAGTAGTGCTGATAAATTGCTTTTTGTATTTTTTGAATAGCAGTTCAGACTGTTACAACAATAACATACAATATTATAAATTATAAACTACGAAAATGTCTGCCCAGGCACCTATGAAAGGAATAATTAGTGACAAAAAGGAAGTGTTGTCTACAACGATATGTAAAACATGTAAAAAAACTACTGAATTAAAAAATACTGTATTGTGTTCGGTATGCAATAATAGAATCCACTTCGATTGCGCTGGTTTGTCAGAAAAGTTATACCGTTTAATGAGACAAGATTCGAAGAAAAAGTGGAAATGTAAACATTGTATATCAACAAAAAATTACCAACAAAACACAGATGACCAGGCAAATATCACACTCAGGAAAAAACAAAGAAAAAATCCGTCCTACTCATCTCCAAATATTGTCTCAAACCAAATATCACCAAAGAAGCGTCCTAGCACTACTAAACAATGTACAGATGAGTCCCTAACGATGGCAAATAGTTCCTGTCAATCTATGGATTCATTTTCCGGTCAAAGTCATTCTCCGGAAATGTCTCCAAATTCCGAAACAGATTTCGACTCGCAAGAGTATGACGACACTGTTTGCAGCCTCCCGAACCTATCGACCACGGAAGATGAGCAGGTTTTGGAACTAAAATCTCAATTAACCAGTCTATCCATACAACTTGCTAGTGCACACGATGAAATTGACCGCTTAAATTGTACCATCTCGGAGATCACGAAAAATATGGAACAGAAACAAAAAAAAATTGATCTTTACAAAAAAATATTGGGAGATAATGGAAATTTAAATAAAACAACTCCTAAAAAACCATCAAAGAAAAGAAACTCTGCTCATTTCACGGCCGATACCCTCTTCAGCTGCACCTCTCAATTAACTAGTGCTGCCAATATGCAAGCCGACATTTTCTATACACCAGAACCGGCGGAACAAAGTTCTTTGAATACTTCCACCACGAATTGCAAAAATCCTCGTGATATTCGTGTATCCTGTAACAGCAACGAGAAGTCGTTATTATTACAAGAATGTAAAGTCGATACTGGAAATAGTCAAGAAGCTTCACCCAACACCGCGGAAATTCCGGATGCATACCTACAAGTTGAAAAACGTAAAGTGCTGATATTTTCAGACGACAGATGCGTGTTTCTTCGAAGATACTTACAAAATCACCTTAGCAGTTCACACATCGTTACGGCCATTGTAAAACCAGGCGCATCTATAGATAAAATATTAGAGTCTTGCGTAACGCTGTGTAAGGACTTCAGTAAATGTGACTATATTATTATTTTAAGTGGTCAAAATGATAAAAGTATTATGAAATTGCAGGCGTGTCTGTATAATTGCGTTGAGCTTTTATCTCACACAAATGTTCTACTTAGCGATGTTTATTTCAACAAACATTTAAATGTTCCCAAAATCAGTGAAATGTATAAGTCTCTATGTGTTGAATTTAATCAATGGGCATTTTTTATAAGTCCCTACGAAGGACCTTCGTATTCTTTTCGAGCTCGCAAGTCAAATTTGTGTACGGCATTGTTAAATCGCATACTATGTTTAAAGTATAAGTATGATTACTATATGTTTAAGGATACCCAAAATAAGCCAATATTAGAGGAGAATAATACCTCATCCGTCGATAAAGCGGACAGGGTTGGCGATGAAAATACTTTTTTTCGACCATAACAGTTGCACTTTTTCAGTTTTCCATCAAAATGTTCAAGGCTTAAAATCAAAAATTACCGAGATAGAAATTTTAAAATAATAATAATAATAATAATAAATAATAAAAATATTTATTCACAACAACACACTTAAAAAGAATAAAAGAAAAGACATATAATACTAATAAAAAAAGTTGTTGTGAAACGGTCCCAACTCAGCATGTGCCAGCTGTTAAGCCAGCGCTGGACTAAAGAAAATGTTAATGTTAATGTTCTTTGCTGCTCTGAAACATTTTTAAAAAGCAATGAAATTTGTATTCTTCAGATTGATGACTACGCGATGGGCGCTCAATTTTGTAGAAACAAAATGACTAGAGGCGGAGTTTGCATATATGTGAAAAAATCTTTAGGCTTCATCAACCTTGAGTGGATCTCTGCCCTGTCTAAAGAGTTGCATTTTGAAGCTTGCGGCATTTTAATACCTGATCTAAATTGTGTAGTGGTGTGTTTATACAGAAGTCCCGACAGCGATGTCTGTTTTTTCCTTAAAAATCTAGAAGCCCTGCTGGACAAATTAACACTTCGTTCCCGACATTTTAAACGTAAAGTAATTTTGGCAGGTGACTTTAATATCAATCTTCTGAGCAACGATCCAGCTAAGCATTCCTTCATATCTTGCTTATGTAAGTACAACTTAATTGCAAAAATTGTGGAACCGACAAGGATCACACATACATCGCGAACATGCATTGATAATATAATCTCAAATATTCCACAGTGCTCAGCTCAAGTTCTTAACTTGGGTTTATCTGACCACACGGGTCAGATACTTACCTTTCCTACTTCTCTTGGGTTTAAAGAGAAATATTGGTTTATGAAAACTAGAAAAGTTGATAAACATCTACACATTTTTATTAAGTACATTTCAAAAATTAAGTTTTCTGATGTATACGAAAAACTGGACTCCAATAGTGCATATCAGGCATTTATAGATATGTATAAATTAATTTTTGATTTAACTATACCCTTAGAGACTGTTAAAAAAACTTATAAAAAACATCCTAACTGGAAAACAAAAGGTATCATAAAGGCAAGCAAAACCAAACGCAAGATGCACCTATTGAGACAAAAACACAAAAATGTACTGCTTTCATCTAATTATAAAATGTATTGTAAACTATACAGGAAAGTTATACGTTGCTCGAAAATAATCTCAAATGACAAATTTATTTGTAACAGTGTAAATAAATCTCGTGCTACATGGGCAATGATTAAACAACATACTTCTTTCGTAAACCCTTTAAAAACAACATTTAATAAAATAATAAATAACGGTATTAATATATCAAACCCACTAACCATTGCCAAAACCTTTAATGATTTTTTCCTTAACCATAACTCTAATAAGATATCGCCCTGTGATAAATATAAAAATACATCTCAAAAAGTTTGCAAAAGCATCTTTCTAAGTCCTGTAGATAAAAATGAACTGAAAAATACTGTTAAATCGCTAAAAAATAAAAAAAGTACTGGCCACGATTCCATTCCAGTACAAGTAATTAAAGCTAGTGTTGATTACATTTCTGAGCCTCTAATATATATAATAAACCTTACTCTTGAGACGGGAATTTTTCCCGATGACCTGAAAAAAGCCTTAATCAAACCTTTGCATAAAAAAGGTGATAAGGATCAAATTAGTAACCATAGACCGATTGCTCTACTTCCAACTTTTTCTAAAATTTTCGAGAAAGTCATATATAACAGGTTATTAGGATTTATACAAGCTAACAAAATACTTAGTCCAAATCAATTCGGCTTCCAAAAAGGAAAATCTCCTTCATTGGCAATATTTAAGATTTTTATGCACATCTGGGACGAGATAAATAACAAAAGACCATGTTTTGCACTGTTACTAGACCTTTCTAAAGCTTTCGACTGCGTAGTTCACGACACTGTTTTGTGTCAGCTAGAAAATATAGGCATACGAGGTAATGCTAGCACCCTTTTCAAAACTTACCTATGCGATAGAAAACAGGCGACAGTTATCGAATCATTTAATAATTTAACAAAATCCATAGATTATGTGCGATCTGACTTCGAGACTGTCAAAGTGGGGGTTCCACAAGGAAGTGTATTAGGTCCACTTATATTTCTCATTTATATTAATGAATTACCTAAAATTGTTAACGAATTATGCGTACTATTTGCTGATGATGCCACGCTTTTGTTTTCAGGATCAATGTCAAGTGAACAACTTCAGCATAATATTAATAACACACTTAGTGTTGTCGTTAAATGGCTGAAAACATTGAACCTGAATGTTAATTCAAACAAAACTAAACTCGTACAATTTAGAAATTATAAGACTACACCTAAGATTGTCACCATAACAGAAGGAGCAGTGACTATCGAACAAGTTGACAGCGCTAACTTTTTGGGTATAAAAATAGATACACATCTTAATTGGAAGTCTCACATTGCAGATTTAAACAATAAAATTGCAAAGGCGTGTTATGCCCTATCCGTACTTTCCGAGACATGCTCTGAGAATATAATCAAGAGTGCATACTACGGAAATGTATATTCACTACTCACGTATGGTATTATATATTGGGGTGACTCTACTGATGTCTTAACTACATTCAGGTTGCAAAAAAGATGCCTACGCACCATGTACCACTTACACTGCCGCCATTCACTCAGAAATTTATTCAAGGAAAAGAAACTCCTGACGCTAACTGGGATTTACATACTTGAGCTTTGCCTTTTTGTAAAGCATAATGGAGAGTACTTCACAAGAATGACATCGCTTAGTCACAATTTGCGCACTCAGTACAAATTTAATTATCGCATTCCCAAGGTCCAAAATAAACTTATGTATAAGAGTGCTTTCATTTCCGCAATGCGGGTCTTCAATAACCTACCTATTGAAATCAAATCACTGGAAGGTAAACAATTTAAAACTACCCTAAGGGGTTGGCTCATTGATAGAATCTTCTACAATATGAATGAGTTTTATAATAGATAATAAATTGTGCATGAATTAATAAATTCTGTCTAGTAATAAGCGACTTAATATTGTATGTCCGTGATGGATAAACTGTTGGTTCTAGTTATATACCTATTAACATCTCTGTACACGGTTAAACAATAAACGTTATTCTATTCTATTCTATTCTAAAGACACATCAAAGTACGCAATAAAAAAAATGCCTTTGTTTATTTGTATACTTTTCGTATTCACCTTGTAGAAAGAAGGTATGGGACAGTCGAGGAATGAAAAGGTTGACCATCTGTTTTTGCTTGCTCATTATTAATTATCAAGTTTTTGTTTGCTTATTATAAGTTATAAGCAAATACTGGTAACTTATACGTCCATCCGTTATAATGTAATTTCACTAGATGGCCCACAGATACGTGGTTATCACGGTCACGTATTAACAACAGCCACTATTGGTTCAAGCTGAACTGTTTTTATAGGTCGTAACAAAAGGGTTGCTATGGTCACGTATAAACAACAGCCACTATTGGTTCAAACTGAACTTAAGTCTTTATTGGTCGTTACAAAAGGTTTGCTATGGTCACGTATAAACAATAGCCACTATTGGTTCAATATTATTTCTCTCCTCGGTTACACAGTTTAAAAAGGTAACATGTGCTTGTAACGGGTAAATTTTTATTTATTTGAAAACTAATCAACCTCTTCATTCCGCAACTGTACATAATTGACGCTTATGTTTTGGATACGTACAGTATTTAAGTCTCACAAAACGCAAATCAAATAAACAAAAAAACGCTTTAAAAAATAACCGGCCAAGTGCGAGTCGGACTTGCACACTGTGGGTTCTGTACCGCCGCACACTAGGTATTATTATATTCCGATTTGAATTCGATCATATGAATCGTATTAGCGAGAGTCTAGGTTGACGGCACCAATGTTGGACACTTCTAGCTGACAGGCACTAGTATTGCATTGTATTGTTTTGTTTTCTTCTGTCTTTATGCGTGTTATTATGAGTTAAAGTAAAGGCCTCGGTCTCTAAGCTTCTTCCAGACCATTGTAAAAAAAAGAGAGCGGTACCTGAGATAGACGGGTCGCCAGGTCTCGCGGATGTAGTCGTTGTCGACGTCCACTCCGCGGCGCCGCAGGTTGTCGCGCACCGCCACCAGCTCGTCGTAGGCCAGCGCCGGCCGCGCCGACCCGAGCCGCTCCAGCTCGGCGCGCACCTCGCCGCGCCGCGCCTGCTCCTCCGAGCTGCTCTGCCAGTACAGCCAGCGGTCCTTGAAGCCCGGGCCTGCCAGGCATCACTACACTTACAACGACGTCTTCGTCACTTAGTCGCAGCGTCTAAAACCCTTGACACACTATCCATCCTTGCTGTCTGTCCGTCTTCGGGCCACACGGAAGGGAGTAGGCATTCGAACCATTTCCCCTCCGTTTAAGTAGAAGCCCAAGCGGGCATGCGCATCTAATAAAACTAGTTGTCACTCGATTGTCAAATAGACAAGAGTCCATGCGAGTGAACGTAAAAAGGGGGCTGGAACATCAAATTTTCAAAAAGGTGGTGTTATATGTCACATGCAAGTAAATCTTTATTATATTATTGTTGTTCTATTGCATTAAAACACCAAATTCGTATATTTTATTGCAGTATAGTTTTCGGATTTGATTACCAACATCAAATCCGCTCGTCCGTACAAAATTCGGATCTGTTGAGCAACACATCAGTTGAGCAAAAGAACTGCGCAAGCTGCATTTGTGTGCAAATTTCCCCCCCGCAAGAAATGAAAGAAATATAACCGTAATATTCATAGCTAAGGCGACTCCCTTCAGCTAGGAAGACCGTGTTGCACGAAGCTGTCCGTGCACGATGCACAACGCAAAACGATAGTCCCAACACTTGCTGAACAACAGTAATTATTATTATTACCGCGATATACTCGCCCGATGGCTTTTTTCCAACTAACCCCATCATCAGCAACGTCTAGCATGATGGATACTTGATATTGCGTCCAGCACCGTCGGGCCTCAGACTTTGAGATTTAATCACAAAACCATCATATCGTATAAGGATCTAGGCAAAAAGCTATGTAGTCAGATCGAGATATACTTGCTTGGACCTAGAGCTTCTAAGAAATATATCATACCCGTGAGCTCAGTGAGCTTCTTGTCTGTCTCCTTGAGCTGGTCGCGCAGCGCCTGCTCCATTAGCGCCACGGCCTGGTCCCAGTCGGCGCGCGAACCCACGCACCGGTCCTGCAGAGCGTTCAGCTGGAGCACCCTTAACACCTGCAAATAGGATTCAATTTCAAAATAAAGAGACGTAGCTATATAACGCGCGTGCTTGAGAGTGTCGTTACTGAGTCTAAAGATAATACGTTTGCTTTGCTTAATGTAGTGACCTATGTATGTTTTTAGCAAATAAACAATGTAAATAATTGCCTTATTAAACTAGTAACTTGTACTGAAATGTCCAGCGTGCAATATTTGTCAGAAGCATCTGCCCCCTGAGGGAATATTTAGGTTCGCGTGACCTTGACCGAGTGTAGCAGCGCTGTCAGAATGTCAGCCCTGTCAGAAGTGTCAGAACCAATTTTTTTTTCGAACACGGGTGCTGTGTCTACTCACGTCCTGCGCGCGCTCCTCCCAGCGATGCCTGCTGAGCGCCAGCTCGCCGGCCTCCCTCCTCAGCCCGTCGAACACGGGGTCGGCCTCCCCCCCCCGCGCCATGACCTCCTCGAACTCGGCCCGCAGCGCCTCGAGCCCCGCCTTGATGGACTGCACCGGCAGTTCCGCTTCGGCCCACTCGCGGAGCTTTATGTCCACGGATGTGTTAAATTTGTCTGGAAATAATAATTTATGTTACAGACAAAGGTTTATATGAAGTTTGAGGGATTGGAACACCGAGTGAACTCGCAAATTCGCAATTCCTTATTGTTTTTAAGCACATTTCCAATACCTATAGGAATGGAGGGTGGCTAATCAAAATACTGTTTATACGAGGACGAATTCGCGGATCCCATCGCTAGCTAGTGACTAAAAATACAATCTGCCATCGTTGTTAATGAAGGCTAATGCATAGATAGTAAACTAGAATGATTGATGAAAATAATAATTAGCCTTACTTATTAAGCATTACTATCTATTTAACTAAGTAATGTCGCGGAACGAAAAGGTTGACCAGTGACCACCTTTAGATCTGTTTATGCTTGCTCAGTATAAGTTATCAGTATCTGCTTATCGACCGAGTATGACACATTCTGTCATAATGAATGTCATTTCACTACATGGCCCACAGATACATGGTAGCCATGGTCACGTATAAACAACAGCCAAACTGAACTCGAGTTTATTGGTCGTTACAAAAGTGTTGCTATGGTCACGTATAAACAACAGCCAGTATTGTTTCAATATTACTTCTCTCGTCTGTTACACAGTTTAAAAAGGTAAGATGTGCTTGCAACGCGTAAATGAAATTATTTGAAAACTGGTCAACCTTTTCGTTCCGCGACTGTACATAAACTTTTATTTAATCTATGCCTAGGTGATACATAAATCAACTTAATATCAGAAGTTACTCTAACATCTGTAACTTAAGTACCATTATAATATGATCCTAATTTAAGAAATTTTAAATAAATAATAATAATCGGGATACACCTGTTTTCAACCATTTTGTGGAATATTCTTCCTGTATCTCCGTAGTTAGATTTTAAAAAGATATAATACAATCGCTACAACTTTCATTTGACTCTTAAAAGCGGTTCAAAATAGAGGCATATTTTTTTTTTATATTTTTAACATGTTAAACCTCTCTAATATTTTACCTAATAAGGTTAGGTTTGACGATAGCTGATATCATGTAAATATTATTTGTTTTTATAACTACTTTTATTCCTATGATTAAAATAATATATTTGAGATTATTAATGATCGGTGATAAAATAAATAATAATCATCTTTCTAATGACGTTTCCAAGAGGTTCATTGTGGAAACTCGTGATTTGAAGTATGGGATCCCTTATGAATAAGTTTAAATTGATATTGAGTTTTGGCAATAAGCAATGTTCGAATGCTAAAGCTAAATACTCTTGAATGAGGTTGAAAAGTCATGAGCTAGAAAACAAATCACAGATAATAAAAAACGTAACTCCAAATAGTTTCGCCATTGTGTCGTTATAAGTCGGCGAGGTTATACATTATATAACATTATTTTCAACAATAACACGTTTAATATTGGTTTTCATTTAATTACATTTTGATAAATTGCTTTCATTAAATTTTTTTAGGTGTATCCCAATTGTTTTTCTTAAAATTTAAAAAAATAATCGTATTTAGTGATTTTTCAACCTGATACCATTTATTACAAGTATCTACAGTCTGTGAGCACTCAGGTGCTACGGATGTGTGCTTCTCTATCACTTGATCTAATGAGTGCGTATGAGAGCGAGTGAGAGAGAAGTACAAACCCGAAGCACCTCAGAGCTATCGCACTGTACCCTTTACCGTCTCTATTCCACTACCATTATATTACAGAACGGTTCTTACTGGCATCTATATCGTAAGGATCCAGCCAAATGGTCGACGTAGTGTTATCGGCGGCGTTCTTGATCTTTATCTGTTTGGGGACAGCGGGCTTATCTGGATAGATGGGTTAGGTTAGGTTAGGACTTGGATTTCATTACTGACCAGCGGGCCTGCGTCTATATCGCGTGTCAACTGTGGATACAGCATTCGTCACTTTTTGACACGTGTACTTATTTCCCTGTAAGAAGGTGACGGATGCCTTCTCCAAAAGCCATATTAGACCCCCTGGGGGTTTGATATGGCCGCTTTTATCGCTGTGGACAAAGCATCCGTCACTTTCACACTTAAATATTTGTCAGAAAGTGACGGATGACACAACGAAAAACGCGGGTAAAGTTAATAATGGTTAAGGATAGGAGTCTAAACTATATAGAGATGTCACACTTAAATGGCGCCAAATAAGCCTTTAAACAACATTTTTGTCTCAACTAGGTTTATAACAATTTTATGTTCACCATCATTTGGCATCATTTTCTTTAGGTAATCAGTAATTTATGGCAATATCAAAATGTGACAAAGGTAATGTAATTAATAGCTATACCATTTCAACAGTTATTTATGAACCCTGAGGGGGCACTGTAGTATTAGTAAGAGGAGGACTCACTGTACCTACTTTTGAAATTTAATTTTGAAACTCGTCATTACAACATTTATTTATAGAGGTTTCAGTTGATTTCCGAATGTGTTATTATTAATTTCATTCTTATTAAGCTTTTGAACGCCAAAAATGTTTGCTATGCCAAATTACAACTTAATTCAAACGAAACAGATACTTTTAATCTTGAATTTATAACGGCTGTAGGCGTCGTGGCGTCAGTGGCACGAATTTCAAATGTCGGCCACAGCTGTCTGTGGCGTTCAAAAGGTTAAGTGATTCGAGTAGTTCATGTATTCTATATAGGTAGGAAATATGTTCTATTGTATATGATATATTTATTTATAATCCTATGTGTTGTAAGTTACGTGTGACGTGATCAGATGGTTTAATAAGTAAATTTTCCAAGTATAACATGTTAAAAGAAAGAGCTGCTGTTTTTTTTGGTGCTAGTGTACATCTAAGGTCTAAGGAATAGGAAAGGAAAGGACAGGAACTCACTAAGGTCTTCTCGAATAAATTCTATGGTTTTGCCATCTTCTATTTTTTTCTTGGTCGTTTGGCGGACGGGGCTCCGAGCAGTGTTTTGGGCAAGCACCACTTGGAAGCCTAAAATATGATGACTTATATTATGTTGCAGAAGAATTCAAATAACTTGAATAACTTGTAAGTTGCAGAGGCGAAATGCAAATTAATTATAATAAGTAGAAGGTTATATCTAAATTTGTATCTGGTATTTGTATGGCCAAATTTTAACAGAGCGGAACACTTCTCAAACGCTTTGTTCCCCTAGGGGAACACTTATTGTACTGTATATTCTGCGTGACCTTGAGCGAGAGTCGCAGCCGGTTAAGGTTTCGTAGGCAGTATAGCGCAAACGGGACTCTTATCGTTTCGTCATGTCCGTAAGTCACAAGCATTTTACTTGAAAACTACGAGAGGTACATTGATGTAATTTGGAGTATACGAGGGCTGCCTTTTAAGTTGTGTCGTTTGGAAAAACTAAAGACAATTTAAGTGTTAAATGGTATTTATTGTTTTTCAAAGTAATCACCGTGACATGTAATACACTTTTTCATTCGATCGAACCAGTTTTCGAAACACTTATTCCAGTCCGAAGTCGGGGTCTCCAAAATGGCCGTTTCGTATGCCTCAACGGCTTCTTCAGGCGTCTGGTACCGTTGACCACGAAGTCGTTGCTTGATTTTTGGAAAAGTAAATAAATCGTTAGGGCTTAAGTCTGGACTGTACGGAGTGTGTTCCAGAATTTCGACGTTTTGCTCTTTTAAAAACGCAATTGTTTGCCGAGCGGTGTGCGAGCTCGCATTATCGTGGTGCAGTCTTATACGACGTCTTGGGTTATTTTTTCGAAACTCGCCGATGACTTCTGGTAAACAGACAGTGGTATACCAGTTAGCATTAACCGTTTTACGATCCTCGAGCACGATGGTGGCAACGTGGCCACTTTTCGCCACAAACGTGGCGACCATGTTTTTCGAAGTGCTCCGTGAGCGTATTACTTTGGTCGGTTTTGGCTCATCTTGGAACACCCAAACAGTCGACTGCTGTTTAGAATCGGGATCGTAGGCATATATCCAAGATCCGTCACCACTGATAATGTCGTAAACATGTTTCGAGTTTCCTCGGTTGAATTGCCGCAGAGTTTTGCGACACCATCGAACGCGAGCCATTTTTTGGTCTTCACTGAGTAAATGTGGTATCCAGCGTGAGATCAACTTTTTTACGCCTAAGTGATCGTGCAAAATACTGTGAACACTGGTCCCTGAAATACTTAAGGAAGCTTCTATCTCACGGTATGTCGCATGGCGATCTTCGACGATCAGTTGCCGTACAGCATCAATGTTCTCCTGGGTTACGGCTGTTTTTGGTCGACCTTCACGATGTCTATCACCAAGACTAGAGCAACCACGTTGAAATTCTAAATACCAGCGTTCCACAGTCCGGAGGCATGGTGCTTTATCATTGAAAACCGTAGTCAACTCTTCGAAGCACTGAAGTCGCGTTAAGCCCCTTTTGAAGTTTTAAAAAATTATCGCACGTAAATTTTCCTTCGAAATTTCCATTTTCACAACTGACTTGTCAACTTTGAACGAACGCTGTACTAAAACGGTTGGGCCGATTTCGAGTCATTCTTTTGTTTTCGAATTCTAAATTCAAATATTTTAAGATGACACTAGTTCTTTTTTATGCAATCACGGGAGGTTTGCAAACGACAGAACTTAAAAGGCAGCCCTCGTAGGTGTCTTGTAGAAGCCTCTTTTTAGTTAGGTAGTAGAATAAAAAAAAATGTTTTTAGGGGCGGGGCACTCTACATGTAACAGAAGATGAAATCATTTTCTTTGAGCACGTTTTTTTTTAAATCGTCTGGTTGCACATATTTTGACAGTTCTTTTAAAATGACTTTAAGGTTCTTAAGCAGTGACGAGGTGAATTTTTTCGGATAAAATCTCTCCAAAAGTTGCATAAGTGGTGCGGTTTTTTCCTTATCTTTGAAAATGTATGTCCAAAACATATTAAAAAAAAATACAAAGGAAAGTTTGGAAAAGGGTTGGTATCATAACGTACCGTTTTTGAGTTATTGCCAAAAAACTGCAATTCTCAACAAAAGGACGTAAGTGCCATAAAGATGCTTCGGAACTCTACACTGAGCATGATCCGAGATATTCTTGCCTGTTTTTTTTATTATGTGGGGGGGGGGGCGGGGGGCGGGGGCGGTGTTTGAAATGGGTCTGTAGATAACCGCACCGCTCATTAACACTGGCAATTGAGTGTCTTCTGCCTGTGTACTGTGTGCAGTGTGTACTCACCGACGTCCTCCTGCGCCTGCGCGGCGCTGGGCAGGTAGATGCCGTGCAGCACCTTGTCCGCGGCGGCGGCCCACAGCGCGGCGGCGAGGCGCCGCTCCCACGCCGCGGCCGGCACGGCCGACAGCTCCGCGGACTGGTCGAGCAGCTCGGCGCGCGCGCGCTCGAACAGCTCGTCGCGATCTAGCTCGCGTTGTCTGAAGGCATACGATTATTATGCAATTTTGTATTTAAGTCAGTAATTACAGCAATTATCAAATATGAGTCAACTCCGCTGTGAATCTGTGTCTTTAGGCTTTGGCTCTAAACCAAGAACAGTCCTATTTCAGCAAAATGTTTAACCATGCTCAAATTCTAATGTAGTCAATATGTTTTTATAGTATTTGCGTTTAACAATTGACTCAGGTCATGAATATGCATTAATAAGAAACTTGGACCGAGAATACTTCCTTGCGGTACGCCATAGACCACTTTAGCGTCAGAACTTGAAATTAACTTCTAATTTTAACCTTTTGCTCCTAATCATAATGAAAACTATTGAAAATGTCAAGTGTGTTTTCCTCGTGTTCAAATACATTATATATTTTTAGAAAAACCGAAATCAAGGTGTCAAAAACCTGAGCTAAGTCAAAAAAATACCAACGCTATTAATTTATTTCCCCGTCTATCTACCAGCATATATTATGCAATAAAAACAAATACCTCACCAAGATCAGTTTACTATTATAATTAATAAGGCTGTAAAACGAATGATCAGAAAAAAAACTCTATTTCAAGCTACTTCTTCCAGTTTGTGTTACTTTTCAGCTACTTTACGACTGTTACTGAACTAGAATATTTGCCTGTCATTGTATTAGACTGTTGGTCACAAAGTTACTTTGGTTGTGAGTCCACTTTTTCACCAATCTTAAACAGTCTATCTGCATGTTTATCTCTATCTATCCATCCTCCTGTTTTAGTCTACTGACCTGGGAAAAGTGTTCTTCCACTCAGTCTCCAGGTTAAACCGCATCGCTTTGAAAGCGTCGGCTTGTTGCTCGACCGAAGCGCGTACCATTCGCCAGAAGCAATCCGCTACAGCCAGAGAGAGATTCCGCGTTGTCACTTGAGATGGGGTCACCAAACCGTCTCTGTAATTTACATCACAAAATAAGTTTAGGTAATGAATAAACAACTGAGCATGCACTTTGCGTGCTATATGTTTACATGGTGAAAAAGGAGGGAATTGTTTACACAGTAATATAATACTCGGACAAGAAAAAAAAGGTGCATAACTTTTGGATAAAAATCCCTCTGGTAGCCTTATTTCATTATGTTTTTTTTTTTCTACATTTATTTAGGGTTACTAACAAGTGATACATTGTAGCAAACATGTTAAGCCTTAACAGTTAAGGTTTACAGTAAAAACTTACAATTAATGCTCACGTAATTATAGGTCTCTGCCTACCCCTCTGGGAAACAGGCGTGATTTAATGTATGTATGTATGTATGTAATTATAGGCATCCACAGCATGCAAAGTTACACAATATTCATTAAGCTTAGAAGTTTAGAACAGTTACGTTAAGCGTAATAGTTAATCAGTTATAAATAAATACATTTCATTTAATTCCTTAAAAAATATTACAAATACGAGTACATACTACTTTCTTACTAATCAGCTAATTTCTACCCATACTCACACAAACATCCAAGAATAATTATAATAATTATATTATAAATTATATTTTTTAGGAGGTTACGCCCTCCTGACTATCCTAATACTCAGTGCCTTCATGGGGAACAGCTTGCCCTCAAAGATGCACCCAAGAGACTCGGCTGTTACAGTCATCCAAGGAACCACTCACTTGAAGAGCTTGGAGGACCTGAAGAAGCGCTCCTCGTACTCCCGGATGCTCTGGATGGAGTCGTCCTTGCGGCTGCGTCCCGTCACCACGGCGTAGTAGCCCAGCGCCTTCATGGGGAACAGCTTGCCCTCCAGGATGCGCCGGATCTGTAATACAACTACTGTTCAAACTGTATATAAACTTACAATATACTGGCTGAAAATATCAGAGGACAATTTCACACAAATACATACATAAACTCACGCCTTCATTCCCAGAGTGGGGTAGGCAGAGCTACAGAATTTCCAACAACTATAAAAACTTGTTGATCATTCTGTAACGACATTTTGCACACTTAGGCGAAGATGTTTACCAGTGTATTAGTGACAGGTTGCAAGCCCATCGCCTAACAGTACTACACGCCTTTATTACCTTTTACGACATCCACGGGAGACTTGGAGTGGCACTATTCTAATCCGGCAACCACACGGGAAATTTCACACAAATCTACTTCCCAAACTAAGCTTGCTTTTGCAAAAAGGTTTATCTTCACTAAGATCTTTTTGTTGATATCAAACAAAAGGTAATCGTAAAATTGCCCTCGTTCTTCAAACCACTTACCAACAATTATTTTCAATTTTTTGTATGGAAACCTAATCCGAAGACTACAGAGTTCTACGCCTACGAGCTCTTCAATGTTTACAAACTTACTTAGTTCCAATACTCACTCTGTTAGGGTTGGCCAGATTCTCCTCGGCCAGGTCCACCTTGGTGAGCACGAAGATGGTCCTCTTGCCTGAGGGGTCGCACGAGGACACCAGGTCGGTCACGTTGCTGCGCTCCGCGTCCACCGACCCGTCCTGGGAAACATCAAATACAAATATAGGCTAGTTATAGTTAGGTTAAATTAGCATATTTTTTTCCCACTCAGTAACTGTACAGCACAATTTATATGGCGTGTATTGAGTCTTCGTTCGCGCAGACACGAACAACGATTCCGATGATTTCCGAAAGCACGATTAAAAACCCACGATCAGACTTGTACGTAATAGTTGAATTGCATCTATTTTTTCCATCTCGCTCACGGCTGAATGAATGACAGGCGGGCGCGCGTCAACATGGCGTCACTAATAACCAATAAAAGCACAGAATACAGACGCGCAACACGTGGATCACGCTGATTGGTTCCCGCGTCGTCATCTGTGCAAGTACAGTCGCGGAATGAAAAGGTTGACCACCTTAAGATCTGTTTTTGCTTGCTCAGTATAAGTAAAATCAGTATCTGCTTACCGACCGAGTATGACACATTCCGTCATAATTAATGTCATTTCACTACATGACCCACAGATACATGGTCACCATGGTCACGTATAAACAACAGACACTATTGGTTAACTGAACTTAGTCTTTATTGGTCGTTATAAAAGGGTCGCTATGGTCACGTATAAACAACAGCCACCATTGGTTCATTATCATTTCTCTCGTCTGTTACACAGTTGAAAAAGGTAACATGTGCTTGCAACGCGTAAATGAATTTATTTGAAAACTGGTCAACCTTTTCGTTCCGCGACTGTACCATAAGCCATAAGCTATATCAGTTGCGTTTTACTGTACCTTTATGCCTTCATTCCCAGAGTGGAATAGGTAGAGCTACAGAATTACCGACAACTCTAAAAAGTTGTTGACAATTCCGTAACTATATTTAGCATAATCGGTTAAGATGTTTACCAGCGTATTAGTGACAGGTTGCAAGCCCATCGCCTAACAGTACTGTAGTGAAATAAGGTTGCAATGCGAAAATAGACCTTATTTCACTGTACCTTTTTATAGTAGGGGAGCCCACGATGCTAATTTGGGATTTACTCGAGCGTCACAGAGACCTATTGGGTTGAGAAGCTTAGATGATGAAAATAAAAAAATGTCGTATAATACATACCTTTTCATCGGTGGGGGGAGCGGCTATAGATTTTCAAAAATGTAAAAAAAAACAGTTGCATGGACATACTCGAGCGTGTCAGATATTGATATTACCCATGTCCTACGTATTTTTAAAAATGTACATATATTAATCTGATTGTTTCCATGATGGGGGTGGTCGTACGCAGGGGTTGAAAATGAAAAAAACAAAAATTTTATCGAGCGCGTCAGATTTTCGAAGGGGATGTTAAGTGAACCTCAAAAAATGCTCTTATATAATAATCTGACGATTCGGATGTGACGCAAACTCGCGGCCAATATTAGAACGTGCAAGAAAAATTCGTCGTTTTGAAATACTCAAGCTCGTCAGATTAAGATATATATGGTTCATCTTTATACCCTAGACGTGCTGTTTCATAATCTGACGATTATCTGGAGGGATTCACCTAATCTGACAATTAAAAAAAAAATTTTTTATTTTTTTAAACCATTAAACTTAATTAATTGAAAAGCTCAGGAAATAGCATGCAAATGAGATTTTTTAAGTTGAATACTTGTATTTATAAAAAAATAATTATAAAAAATATTTAACGTTGGAAATACGTTGTAAACAATGTCATGCCACGACCGAGTTTTGTTGTCATGGCGTCATGGCAACCGAAACCAGTGTGGAACCGGAGTGAGAGAGTAATAGATAGAGAAAGAGTGAGAGAGGAATAGAAACACGGAGAGGGAAATATAGGCATCACGTAGCTGCACGTATTAAACTTTATCGATGAATTTTTGTTACTTCGGCTTGTGGAAATTGTCAGATTAAATATTTTTCGTAATCCTTGAATTATTCCCTTCAAAATAAAAAAAAATTTAAGTACGCTCGAGAATGTCCAGATGACGTTTTTTTTCTACAACTTTGTAGCCCTCCTCCGTCTTTACGTCACTCTCAAATTGTCAGATTAGTGAAATATACACGTTTTAGCATGTAACTACCTCGCCTTATCTTAATCTGACGCGCTGGAGAATTTTTGATGATCAATTTTTTTTTACTAATCTGATCCTTTATCCTTGACGAGCGACCATAAATAGAAGGCTCACATTTGGCGGGACTACTTAACAGGGTACAAGGTATCCCCCTGTATATTAATCTGCCGCGCTTTAGTAAATCCCGAAATCCCCTCTTGGGCTCCCCTACTATTAGGTGATACGTCGCATTTGCTTTTAATATTTTAAATTTAAAAGCAAATGGTTCGATAGAACGGCGGTTATTTAATTTTCATTATTATTCGCCGCCCCTCTTTTCCGAGGTTTTGTAGGGCGGAAGTCCACTGTGTTAAAGTCGCTTTATTAATCTGCATTCACAACGACACATTAATTGCACAGCAGGCTATCCGGCATGACTGGACGAGTAGCTAATGTTTACTCCTCGTGTAGGTAGATGTCAGGGCAAGTAGGCTTCATCCTTGTTCCCAGAGGGACGAGGGATGTAGTGAAATAAGGTTGCAATGCAAAAATAGACCTTATTTCACTGTACCTTTTTAGGTGATACGTCGCATTTGCTTTTAATATTTTAAATTTAAAAGCAAATGGTTCGATAGAACGGCGGTTATTTATTTTTGTTTAGTTTTCAAGTCGCTCCTAGGCCTGCGGGCCGGGCGCATCGCTTGTGCATATTTATAAAATAAGAGTTACAAATTAATAAAAGAATAAGCAGTGAAGTTTGTTTTTATATGAAAACCACCACCATTCTTTACAGTACTACACGCCTTTATTCCCTTAGTCGTCTCTTAAGACATCCAAGGGAAGACATGGAGTGGCACTATTCTAACCCGACAACCACACGGGCATATTGATTGTGAGTTGTATATACAGTGTGTTACCGGCATGCGGACATTTATTAAAACTGCCGATAATACGTTGCTTTAGCAATTGTTTGCAAGTATTATCAATTAAAAAAATATTAAAATAACTTCACAATTAGTTTTCTTAGATACTGACCATTTTTAATGTAGTGCATGTGCTGCGTGTTCATCGTTATCAGTATCGCTGTTGCTTGGTACAAGGCATGTCGTGGTACGGGGGCAGACCATAATAATCAAAGTAGCCGTCGACTGTCATTTACACTTGTCAAATTGCTGTGCTTTACATTGCTGGCAATTAACATTTTGTTAGAAAGTTATCAAAGCTTGAAAAGTTGCTTATTAATTAAATTAATGTCATAGTTACGTTACAAATATACGTTATTTTAACCTACTTTAAAAAAAGCCAGGGT